>JAFLJL010009282.1:75489-90727 GCA_018398815.1 Conus ventricosus
TTCTCTCTCTCTCCTCTCTCCTCTCTCTCTCTCTCTCTCTCTCTCCTTCACACACACACACAACACACACACCACACACCATCAACTGCACGCAGAGAGAGAGAAGAGAGAGAGAGAGAGACAGAGAAGGAGAGACAGAGAGATTCGGTGATGAAACACGTGTGTCGGCATTGTCATTATCAACATAAACATCACTGGCCATGTGAGGGCACGGTATGCGTGGTCTGGTTTTCCCCGCTGCCTAGTTGTTTAGCTAACGGACTGTAAATAAGCCAGTAGGCTTAATGATTTCTAGAAGAAACAAGGTATGCGCATTGCTCTTTCCTTACATATATATATAAAAACTGTTAAAAATCTGCCCATGTGGCTTCATAGTATACTATAAACTTGATCTAGACTAGACTCAAGTTGCACCAGATGCATAGTCCCACACCGTATTGCTTACGTGGTTTACTCTGCCAATAATTAATAAAATGCAATAAAGTTTGTACATACCTTTCTTCATCCTTTGGAAAACGAAAAAATGCCAGCCCTTCACAATCGATTTTGTTGCGAGCGTTTGAACAACCGATAGCGCTGCAGGCTTCGCCTCCTTGCTTCTTGCGCGTCGCTATGTTGGAGCTGAGTTTACACGTGCTGACTAAGGGCCGTAACCTAGTCCGCGGTCTTACGGAAAACCCCCAAGTGTCGTATCTCGGTAATGTAGTATGCTCTGGTGCCAGGCCCAGACAGAACCGCAACAGGCATGTCCGATTTCCACTCTGCAACAGCCCCAAATCAGATCATGACTGCTCCTCCACCACAGTCAAAAGGGTCCGCTGTCCCCATGCACATACTCCTATGCACACAGAGACAATCATGCACCCTGCATGCTACAACAGGTCTGACTCCTTTCTTCAATATAACACACCACAACACAATTTGGAATTTCTCCCCCCATCAAAAAAATTTTGTTTGTTTTTTCTTCTTTCTACTCACGCCTCATTTCTGTAGGCGCGAGAAGATCTGAACAGTTCTTCTGTTGTTCTTTCTGCAATGTGTTATTCAACAAGACGTCCCTTTATACAGAGTGTTCACACTGTTCTCGCAATGTGTTATTCAACAAGACGTCCCTTTTATACAAAGTGTTCACACTGTTCTCGCAATGTGTTATTCAACAAGACTCCCTTTTATACAAAGTGTTCACACTGTTCTCGCAATGTGTTATTCAACAGACGTCCCTTTTATACAAAGTGTTCACACTGTTCTCGCAATGTGTTATTCAAAGACGTCCCTTTTATACAGAGTGTTCACACTGTTCTCGCAATGTGTTATTCAACAAGACATCCCTTTATACAGAGTGTTCACACTGTTCTCGCAATGTGTTATTCAACAAAGACGTCCCTTTTATACAAAGTGTTCACACTGTTCTCGCAATGTGTTCTTCAACAAGACGTCCCTTTTATACAGAGTGTTAACACTGTTCTCGCAATGTGTTATTCAACAAGACGTCCCTTTTATACAGAGTGTTAACACTGTTCTCGCAATGTGTTATTCAACAAGACGTCCCTTTTATACAGAGTGTTCACACTGTTCTCGCAATGTGTTATTCAACAAAGACGTCCCTTTTATACAGAGTGTTCACACTGTTCTCGCAATGTGTTATTCAACAAGACGTCCCTTTTATACAGAGTGTTAACACTGTTTCCGCAATGTGTTATTTAACAAGACGTCCCTTTTATACAGAGTGTTAACACTGTTCTCGCAATGTGTTATTCACAAGACGTCCTTTTATACAAAGTGTTCACAACTGTTCTCGCAATGTGTTATTCAACAAGACGTCCCTTTATACAAAGTGTTCACACTGTTCTCGCAATGCGTTATTCAACAAGACGTCCCTTTATACAGAGTGTTCACACTGTTCTCGCAATGTGTTATTCAACAAGACGTCCGTCCCTTTTATACAAAGTGTTAACACTGTTCTCGCAATGTGTTATTCAACAAGAGTCCCTTTTATACAAAGTGTTCACACTGTTCTCGCAATGTGTTATTCAACAAGACGTCCCTTTTATACAAAGTGTTAACACTGTTCTCGCAATGTGTTATTCAACAAGACGTCCCTTTTATACAAAGTGTTCACACTGTTCTCGCAGAAAATTTATCTTGGTCACACTGACCTCAAATCATTCATTCATTTCACGCACTTCTTTTTCAGGTCGTACAGACGGCCACTTTGCCTGATATAAACAACAGACCATCACACTTCTTTTTCAGGTCATACAGACGGCCACTTTGCCTGATATAAACAACAGACCATTACACTTCTTTTTCAGGTCATACAGACGGCCACTTTGCCTGATATAAACAACAGACCATTACACTTCTTTTTCAGGTCGCACAGACGGCCACTTTGCTGATATAAACAACAGACCATCACACTTCTTTTTCAGGTCATACAGACGGCCACTTTGCCTGATATACACAACAAACCATTCTGGTTCACACACACCAATTCTCTTTAAATTTTCCAATGGGAAAAATTCCTTTTCAGTCACCAAACATAAACATTCTTTCTGTGAGACAATTATCTCATCGAATTTCCAAATCAAAATTTTTCTCGACAGCAGACATTCTTTCCCATAGAGAAAGTTCCTTATGACCGCGACTCTCGTCTCTACTGACAATCCAAAGCCCAGAGTTCCTGGAGCATTTCCAGGGCTGCCAGGGGCTCATTCAATGTAATGCCGCCAAAGTATATGGTGCTCACCCTAGAAAGACAAGGCACTCTATTAAACATCTAATTAATAACTTCCTTGGAATATACTTGTGACAATCGATCACAGGATCCACATCTTACCTATCGTATGGTGTGAACAGTATAGAATTTGGAAATAATTCTGATCACGAATCAAAATTGAGTCAACGATCGAAATTTCAGATCGTGATAAAAAGCTTGCATTGAAAATGATCAAATATATTCACACATCCCATACTCATCCAAGGATCAATGATATATGAGCCTACAATTAGTTGAGAGCTCAGCTCTCTCTCTGGTCTAAGTCACACTTCTTCCTCTTTCTCCTTCTAGCTAATCTCTCCTCTCTCTGTCTCTCTCTCTCTGTCTCTATGTCTCTCTCTCTCTGTCTGTCTGTCTCTCTCTCTGTCTGTCTCTCTCTCTTTTCTCTCTCCTCTCTCTCTGTCCTCTCTCTCTCTGTCTGTCTCTCTCTCCTCTCTGTCTGTCTGTCTCTCTCTCTCTCTCTCTCTGTCCTTGTCCTGTCCAGTCCGCTGCTTCCCCCAAAATGACAGGCAGTCTGTCTTTTTCCTCAGAATACAAATCACTACTCAAAAAACTGAGGAGCAAGCACCCTGTACAGGTGAGTTTTCAGTCACTCCAGTTAAGGTTCTCCTAAACACCTATCTGCTATTTGCACAGCAGGTCTGATGGTTTAAAGTGCACAAAAAACGGAAGATTATATACATTTTCTTTTCCTGGGGCGCATGACATCCACAATTCACAAGTGTACGGCTCAAAAGGAGCGCAGCAAGTACATGAGACACACATCATGTTGTCAAGACACGGAAACCACTTGTTCACAGCCAGAAGACACAACAGCCTGTTCCTATCAACGAAGGCATGGCCAACGACAACACTGATGACATAGCTTACAAAGGACCAGAAGACACAACAGCTTGTTCCTATCAACGAAGGCATGGCCAACGACAACACATGATGCCATAGCTTACAAAGGACCAGAAGACACAACAGCCTGTTCCTATCAACGAAGGCATGGCCAACGACAACACTGATGCCAAGCTTACAAAGGACCAAAGACACAACAGCCTTTTCCTATCAACGAAGGCATGGTCAACAACACTGATGCCATAGCTTACAAAGGACCAGAAGACACAACAGCCTTTCCTATCAACGACACAACAGCCTTTTCCTATCAACGAAGGCATGGTCACAACACTGATGCCATAGCTTACAAAGGACCAGAAGACACAACAGCTTGTTCCTATCAACGAAGGCATGGCCAACGGCAACACTGATGCCATAGCTTACAAAGGACCAGAAGACAAACAGCCTGTTCCTATCAACGAAGGCATGGCCAACGACAACACTGATGCCATAGCTTACAAAGGACCAGAAGACACAACAGCCTGTTCCTATCAACGAAGGCATGGTCAGCAACACTGATGCCATAGCTTACAAAGGACCAGAAGACACAACAGCCTGTTCCTATCAACGAAGGCATGGTCAACAACACTGATGCCATAGCTTACAAAGGACCAGAAGACACAACAGCCTGTTCCTATCAACGAAGGCACGGCCAACGACAACACTGATGCCATAGCTTACAAGGACCAGAAGACACACAGCCGTTTCCTATCAACGAAGGCATGGCCAACGACAACACATGATGCCATAGCTTACAAAGGACCAGAAGACACAACAGCCTGTTCCTATCAACGAAGGCACGGCCAACGACAACACTGACGCCATAGCTTACACAGGACCAGAAGACACAACAGCCTGTTCCTATCAACGAAGGCACGGCCAACGACAACACTGATGCCATAGCTTACAAAGGACCAGAAGACACAACAGCCTGTTCCTATCAACGAAGGCATGGCCAACGACAAAATCAATGCCATCGCTTACACAGGACCAGAAGACTGGAGGGGAGAGGACATCTAATCGACTTTTCGGGAATTCTCCATCGTAACTCCACCCTGCTACAGCAGTCAGAAAGAGCTTTTTGCCGAAGCTTGGAAGGCTTTTTCTTGAGGCACCATGTTGCCGAAAAAACAAAGTCAGAAACTGGGCAACCACAAAGACGCGTTCACACACCAAGGACAGACAGGAGCGAATAAACAGACCACAACATTAAGTGACAGAGCATCATGGGCAATTACTCTTGCTAGAATAACAGACCATAACATTAAGTGACAAGCATCATGGGCAATAACTCTTGCTAGAATAAACAGACCACAACAATGAAGTGACAGAGCATCATGGGCAATAACTCTTGCTAGAATAAACAGACCACAACATGAAGTGACAGAGCATCATGGGCAATAACTCTTGCTAGAATAAACAGACCATAACATTAAGTGACAGAGCATCATGGCAATTACTCTGCTAGAATAAACAACCACACACATTAAGTGACAGAGCATCATGGGCAATTACTCTTGCTAGAATAACAGACCACAACATGAAGTGACAGAGCATCATGGGCAATAACTCTTGCTAGAATAAACAGACCATAACATTAAGTGACAGAGCATCATGGGCAATTACTCTTGCTAGAATAAACAGACCACAACATTAAGTGACAGAGCATCATGGGCAATTACTCTTGCTAGAATAAACAGACCACAACATGAAGTGACAGAGCATCATGGGCAATTACTCTTGCTAGAATAAACAAGACCACAACATGAAGTGACAGAGCATCATGGGCAATTACTCTTGCTAGAATAAACAGACCACACATTAAGTGACAGAGCATCATGGGCAATTACTCTTGCTAGAATAAACAGACCACAACATTAAGTGACAGAGCATCATGGGCAATTACTCTTGCTGTCTCATTGTAAACTGAAGGCTTGATTAGTTCCCAGATCTGTGTGTGGACAGACAAAGTGCTCCATTCTTCTTTGGGGCACTCTTGGCAAGTTGATCAGACCAACCACCTCACTGCCTCCAAAGACCACTGACTGGAACTCACACCAACACTATTGTTGTTTCCATCAGATTTCACACACCACTGACTGGGAAACTCACACCAACACTATGTTGTTTCCATCAGATTTCACACACCACTGACTGGGAACTACACCAACACTATGTGTTTCCATCAGATTTCACACACCACTGACTGGGAACCCACACCAACACTATGTTGTTTCCATCAGATTTCACACACCACTGACTGGGAACTCACACCAACACTATGTTGATTCCATCAGATTTCAAGATCACTGACTGGGAACCCACGCCAACACAGATTTTCACACAGCTTACCACACACACATGCTCACACAGCTTACCACACACACACACTCACACAGCTTTACCACACACACATATTCACAAAGCTTACCATACACACATATTCACACAGCTTACCATACACACATATTCACACAGCTTACCATACACACATATTCACAGTTTACCATACACACATATTCACCAAGCTTGCCACACACACATATTCACACAACTTACCATACACAGATTTTCACACAGCTTACCATACACACATGTTCACATAGCTTACCATACACACAGATATTCACACAGCTTACCATACACACAGATATTCACACAGCTTACCACACACAGATATTCACACAGCTTACTACACACAGATATTCACACAGCTTACCACACACAGATATTCACACAGCTTACCACACACAGATATTCATACAGCTTACCACACACAGATATTCACACAGCTTACCATACACACAGATATTCACACAGCTTACCATACACAGATATTCACACAGCTTACCACACACACAGATATTCAAACAGCTTACAACACACAGATATTCACACAGCTTACCACACACAGATATCACACAGCTTACCACACACCGATATTCACCAGCTTACCACACACAGATATTCACACGGCTTACCACACACAGATATTCACAGCTTACACACACAGATATTCACACAGCTTACCACACACAGATATTCACACAGCTTACCACACACAGATATTCACACGGCTTACCACACACAGATATTCACACAGCTTACCACACACAGATATTCACACGGCTTACCACACACAGATTTCACAGCTTACCACACACAGATATTCACACAGCTTACCACACACAGATATTCACAGCTTACCACACACAGATATTCACACAGCTTAGCATACACATATATTAATACAGTTTACTACACACAGATATTCACACAGCTCACCACACACAGATATTCACACAGCTTACAACACACACAGATATTCATACAGCTTACCACACACACAGATAATTCATACAGCTTACCACACACAGATATTCACACAGCTTACCACACACAGATATCACACAGCTTACCATTTCTTCCAGCAGCAAAAGCAGAGATCCAAGGATGGCTACAGGACAAGAGTCCCGAAGAGCACGGCCCCAATGACACCAGCCATGACACCAGCCACGTTTGCATGACGACTTTGTCCCGCACCTTCACAAAGGTCATGCTTGAAATCTTACAAACCAAATGCTATTCACTACAACAGATAACTTAAACAAACTTAAAATTAATTCTCAAAAAATAAAGGTATTTTCTAACAGCACTAAATTCTTTAACTGATGGCAGCCACTACAGAGGAGAGGCAATATCACTGGATGTGGGCTGGGGGGGGGGGGGGTGTTTCCAGAAAGGAAATATTTCAAATAAAAGTTTGCTGGCAGGCAAAGTGGCATTGTTACTATTGTTTGAATCCACTGATCCCCCCCCCTCCTCCCCTCCCCTCCAATCCACACATACACACTTACAGTCCCAGCAATTCATAAATCATTTGAAAACAACGAGCACAATTCCTGCATAAATTTACACTAAATTTATTTCAATTTGATCAAAAAATAAACTGCAATAACTGAGGCAGGGTGGAAAGGTGTGTGTGCCCAGTGAGAGGTATGTACAACATAACTCAAAGACTGATGCACTACATGTGTGCATGCACCCAATGAGAGGTATGTACAACATAACTCAAAGACTGATTGCACTACATGTATTCATGCACCAGTGAGAGGTATGTACAACATAACTAAAATACTGATGCACTACATGTATTCATGCACCCAATGAGATTGTACAACATAACTCAAATACTGATGCACTCCAGTATTCATGGGGAGGTACCCGCTGTGCCGCCGTCCCGCTGTGCCGCCGACCCGCTATGCGCTTTAGAGGCGGGCTCGTGCAAATGCAAACCAAATCATAGGGTTAGGGTTAGGATAGGGTTAGGGTTAGGGTTAGGGTTAGGGATAGGGTTAGGGATAGGGTTAGGGTTAGGGTTAGGGATAGGGATAGGGTTAGGGTTAGGGATAGGGTAGGGTTAGGGATAGGGTTAGGGTTAGGGATAGGGTTAGGGTTAGGGTTAGGGTTAGGGATAGGGTTAGGGTTAGGATAGGTTAGGGTTAGGGTTAGACGCAATAGGGTTAGGGTTAGGGTTAGGGATAGGGTTAGGGTTAGACGCGCAGTAACGAGCCGGGGGAGTAACGAGCCGGGGGAGTAATGAGATGATCCCTGCGGCGGCACAGCGGGACGGCGGCACAGCGGGACGGCGGCACAACGATACGCTCCCGTATTCATGCACCCAGTGAGAGGTATGTACATAACTCAAATACTGATGCATTACATGTATTCATGCACCCAGTGAGAGGTATGTACATAACTCAAATACTGATGCACTACATGTATTCATGCACCCAGTGAGAGGTATGTACAACATAACTCAAATACTGATGCACTGCATGTATTCATGCACCCAATGAGAGGTATGTACAACATCACTCAAATACTGATGCACTACATGTATTCATGAGAATGCAAAAGTAAATAAATGACAAAGGACATAGACGAACAAACAAAAGAAAAAAATGAAATGGTCGGATAAGTCAGATAAGGGAAATCACTCCACAAAATAATGTCAGACAAATGTTCGTAGTCAAGTGCTAACATGTTTTGAATTATTTTGCATTTCTACAATATAAGTATATTAGACACATTGCTAAAAATCATTAGTAGCCTTCTTCTGATATACTTACAATGACAGGGATAGCTATATTCATTCTGGAAAAAGCTAAGTTTGCACTAGAAAAATGACGCTTCAGCAATACTGGACTCTATAACTGAGGCAAAGCACAAGTTTAACACCTCAGTTCAAGTGTCTGTTTAACGGAATATTAAGCTATATACTATTAAATATGTCTAAAAAAAATGGAACTCAGACACAATATTCATCAGCAATTCTGTTGAAGCTGATGATTTGAACTGGCATTTGATCAGCAGTTGTCTGATTTACTGGATAAATCTCGGATTCTGCGTGAGCGGTTTATTGCAACCATTGTTAGCAGGCCCCATGACTGATGAATCAGCATGACCGTGCTTCTTCGCGCTCGGTTCTGAGGCCTACGAATGGCTGGACCCAAATGTGGCAAATGTTACTGATGGAGGAAACTCAATAGGCGTTTTTAACAAAAGACTTGGAAATACTTTAAATGCTACATAGTATAACAAAGGATAAATGCAACAGAATCATACAAGACAAAATATGCATATGAAGATTTTTTTTTCAAAGAAAATAACTTTCATTGTGGACAGTTTGTCTCAGCTGCAAGTCAGGGCTTTGAAATACGTAATGCGAGTCTCCATTTTTGCCATTTCGAAATGGGGATTTAATTCACACACACACACAGAGCGTGACAGTGAGTCTCTCTTTCACACAGACAGACACACACACACAGACCGTGACAGACAGTCTCTCTTTCACACACACACACACAGACTGTGGCAGACAGTCTCTCTTTCACACAGACAGACAGACACACACACACACAGAGACTGTGACAGACAGTCTCTCTTTCACACACACGACAGACACACAGACACACACACAGACTGGCAGACACACACAGACTGTGACAAACACTCTTCTTTCACACAGACAGACACACACAGACTGTGACAGACAGTTTCTCTTTCACACAGACACACACACCAAACACACCCATCTCTATAACACAGCCAACCAGGCAGCTTGTGATTACCACTGTCACTGAAGCGGTGAAAGCGACACGGAGTGAACTACTGGTGGTCATGACAGGGCATCCCATGGCTCTTGTAGGCCCCGCTGTCCATCAGCCTGGACACAGGCACTTTGGCCACGGCCTGGTCAGTCAGCGGACCCACCAGACTGAAGCCGTCGCTGGACTCCCACTCTGGCTTGTCTGCCTCCTCTGTCGGCCAGCAACAGAGCATCACCGCACCTGTGGAGGACAGCCAAGGTGTTGAATGGTGAGGGACAGTCGTGTCCTAGTGGTGTGTAGCTCCTATGACACAACATGATATCTGTGGAGGACAGCCAAGGTGTTGAATGGTGAGGGACAGTCGTGTCCTAGTGGTGTGTAGCTCTATGACACAACATGATATCTGTGGAGGACAGCCAAGGTGTTGAATGGTGAGGGACAGTCATGTCCTAGTGGTGTGTAGCTCCTATGACACACATGACACCTGTGGAGGACAGCCAAGGTGTTGAATGGTGAGGACAGTCATGTCCTAGTGGTGTGTAGCTCCTATGACACAACATATCTGTGGACGACAGCCAAGGTGTTGAATGGTGAGGACAGTCATGTCCTAGTGGTGTGTAGCTCCTGTGACACAACATGACACCTGTGGAGGACAGCCAAGGTGTTGAATGGTGAGGGACAGTCGTGTCCTAGTGGTGTGTAGCTCCTATGACACAACATGACACCTGTGGACGACAGCCAAGGTGTTGAATGGTGAGGGACAGTCATGTCCTAGTGGTGTGTAGCTCCTGTGACACAACATGATATCTGTGGAGGACAGCCAAGGTGTTGAATGGTGAGGGACAGTCATGTCCTAGTGGTGTGTAGCTCCTATGACACAACATGACACCTGTGGAGGACAGCCAAGGTGTTGAATGGTGAGGGACAGTCATGTCCTATGGTGTGTAGCTCCTATGACACAACATGACACCTGTGGAGGACAGCAAGGTGTTGAATGGTGAGGGACAGTCATGTCCTAGTGGTGTGTAGCTCCTATGACACAACATGATATCTGTGGACGACAGCCAAGGTGTTGAATGGTGAGGGACAGTCATGTCCTAGTGGTGTGTAGCTCCTATGACACAACATGACACCTGTGGAGGACAGCCAAGGTGTTGAATGGTGAGGGACAGTCGTGTCCTTGTGGTGTGTAGCTCCTATGACACAAACATGACACTGTGGAGGACAGCCAAGGTGTTGAATGGTGAGGGACAGTCAGTCCTAGTGGTGTGTAGCTCCTATGACACAACATGATATCTGTGGAGGACTGGGAATTGTGGGCACAGCCGTCCGCCCAGATGAACATCGCCCTCTTTAGTTTCTGGCTTACCTGCGCTGCTGACGACCCCACGCTGTGACCTTCACCGCTGTGGAGTGACAAGCAGAGCGTGGAACAGTGCTCTGGGCATGTGCAGACACGGAGCACTGCGTGATTCTTGCGCTGATGTTTTCTCTTGTGTTTCACGCTTTATTACGCTTACACTGCCCATAGCTGGATATCATGTACTCTGTGTGTGATTTGTGTGCTGTGCTTTTTCTTTGTGTCGTTTCACATAACTTGGTACCTTCCGCGTTTGTGTGCATCCTTCAGTTTGTTGTTGTTGTGGGCGTTGTGCCTTCTCCTCAGTTGGCCGGACAGTGGTGTCAGTGAAGTGCCAGTGCCAGGCAGTCTGTATAGCCTGGTGGTGTGTGTGTGTGTGTGTGTGTGTGTGTGTGTGTGTGTGTGTGTGTGTGTGTGTGTGTGTGTGTGTGTATGTATGTGTATGTGTGTGTGTGTGTGTGTGTGTGTGTATGTGTGTGTGTTGTGTGTGTGTGTGTGTGTGTGTGTGTGTGTGTGTGGTGGTGCCCAAACCCCGCATTGGCTAGAAAAAACATGGCCTATGTCTCCCTGAAAAATCAGACATACTTCCTAAATTTGGGAAAAATTTCAAATCCAATAAAATCCCGAATGCGTAAGAGGAGAGAAGTAGAAATACCAACCCGGGGCCATTCCGCCTCAACCAGTTTCGGGCGAAAGAAACCCCAGGATTGGTATTTCTGTTCTCTGACAAGTAAGACTTCAAAAAACAAAAAATAACGATTATCTACAAACAGACATACTGTGTAGGGTTATCGTTTTCAATACTATTTACTCAACTTTTAGATTTCATTTTTTGTTTAATCCTATGTTTTTCCTGATCATTTTCAATAACATTCATTTTCGCGCAAACATTCTTCAAATGAGTCTCTGTCTTTCATGTGAAATAACATACAGTCTTTAACTGTTCTCTAAAGTCTTTTAAATGAGTTATTTTTTTGGCATAAAATCCACACTTATCCTAGCATGCCTTCCACTGAAAGCTAGTTTTGACAAGTGTTTCTCTTTTTAAACTATGTCCCTTTCTGCCGAAACAGTCATCTATAATAAATAGTGTCTGCGTTCCTTCAACAGTCTATAAAACTGTTCTAAACACTCACTCAGTTTATTGCTAGGATCAAACTAAATATATGTCATCAATCTGTCCATATAAACCTTCTATCATGATATGCTTGTTCATTTAAGTTTTTGGACAGAAAACCCAATATGATTAAAATTTATAGCGATAAACTGTTTGTAATTGGTCCAGGACAATATTGTTTTTCCACAACCAGTCTGCCCCCAAATCAAAGAGCAATGAGGAGTTTTTGTCATTTAAAGTTTAATGCTCCAATAGTTTTATTAACAGACTTAATCTAATCGGTTATTGTTTTTATCATGCCCTCTGTTAAAACTTGTTCAGTATAATAAAATCCTATAAGGTCTAAATGTGTAAGATTAATCCAATTCAGTGCTGTAAGATTGTTTTATTTAGACTAATATTGATTTTGTTGCTTGTTGTTATGACTTAATATCCTCACCATGTGAAGAATGACAACAGTAACTTTAAGACTGTTTAACGTCTAAGTTTTGCCGCTTTAAATTAGAATTCCTTTAAAAAGGACGTCATAACGCCACAACCCCCCTCCCTTCCTTATCTTTTAAGACAGAAATTTCAAATATCATTGTGAAGTGTCCCTAATTTCCTTTGCGGCATGAACGTAATTTTGTAGAAGCATCTTTTAAACCGCTTCTCTTCTGTGGAGGATGTACTGTTTTTTCCCCTACGGCTTTATTTAAAACTCTTTCCGACTTTTTGTCATCTGGCATAAGACTTACATGTAAAGGGCCAGAGTTGAATGCTTTTCTGAAACTTTTTTGACGGCCAAAAATGTAAATGGGCTTTGAATTCAAATTTTATGTCCATTCTAAATATGGTTCTAAGTGCATTTGAGGTCAGGTTTTCGAACTTTTTTTATATTCTATGGCCAACATTATTTGCCTCTAGTTGCGCAGTTGTTCTAGTTTAGGAAACTTTTGTTGTCGCCAACCTCTTTGCGTTTATAATCACCATCTTTAGTGTACTCAAAACCATACAAAGCGCCAATCTCACCTTTCTGTTCAAAGTCCGCAACGTTGCAAGGTCTTTTAATTCTAAAGTTATACACCTTACAGGCGCTAATGTAACTCCTGATTCTTCTGGCCCACGCGACATTTTTAGTACATTTTATTATTTTATTTCCAAAACAATGTGCAGGTTTCACATTTTACAACTTTCCCGCTTTGTCTGCATTTTTATATTAAATGACCCAAACCCCTCCACAAACTAATTTTTTTAAACTGTAAATTAGGGAATTGTATAATTTCATAATCGCAATTTGCGTTTCCCTGACGGAAGAGCTCTTTAAAAACAGTTAAAGGGCCTTCCATCATATAAGTTTTCATCAGTGCTTAGCTCGTCCAAATGAAATAGAGTAATAAATGTAATGCAAGATCGAGCGGATTTTCTCCTCATAAGTAGTTTTGTTTGGTTGTAACTCTAAATCTATATTGTTAGCTGCAAAGCCTAGCATTTTAGCTAGCTCTTTATCAAAATAGTAACCTCCTTCTTCTTCAGGCTTGAATGTTAATCATTGTTTTTAGATTTGCATTGTTAAGTTTGGGGAGTAATGTCAAAGTTACTCATTGTTCTTTTAGTGAGCAAAACCCGTAATAACCATAGGTATTGTTAACTGGCTAACTTTGGCCCTGTTTTGTCAAGTTTTAGAACCTTTATTATTCTCCTTGGCTTTGCTTATATTAAACCATAAACTTTGTAGAATATTTCATGGAGCGCGACCGTTTTGGCCCCGCAATTGTTATCAATAGCATGTTCTAAAACGGAAGGGACGGTCTTGGGTTGTTATTGTTACAAAACATTTTTTTAAAAGAAATAAAAATGAGTGCATTCAAATATACTGATGCAAATATTCTGCTGGGCCGCACTACAATCTTAAAAATATAACAATGATACTCTTGAAAATTGCTGTGACCCCGCTGCACCTTTCATAAAAAAGGGGGGTACCATTGGGCAATATCTTAACCCTCCTATTAAAAAAGACTACATCGCGAAGTTGTTCAGTCATCCGATGCAGTTTTACCAGAACGTTAAACTTTGCTGTGTTTGTGATCAACTGGGTTTTGGAGTGTCGTATGCTGATCATTTAAATCATCCTGATCCTTTGGTGAGGTCAGTGTACAGATTTCATTTCTTTTTACACCCTTTTGACGTATTTTGTCTGATTGCAAGCCCATTACCCAAAAGACAAACGTTTAATCCATTCAGCAACAGAATAGACATGAAGGCTTTTTAAAGGATCTGTACGAATTTATATTAACATCAAGACGATTTAGACAAAAGTTGGACCTTAATCATGGCTTAGGCACCCCTATTTTTGGGGCGTTTCACAGAAGGGTTTAACTATGGGCTGGAATCCCCCCTTTTACATCTTTTCTTCAGGCACAACTGTTCACCTGGGTCCATAGAGCAAGGCATAAACAGCATGGGACAACATTTATCTTAGCACTTCTAAGGCCCCAACCAAAGCAGGATAGAACGAAAATAAACGACTCTGTTCGTACTTAGTTTGGTGTTTGCTAGGTTCGCAAGCATAAATGAGATCGAGCATAACGATCCTTCTACTGGCTTTGATGCACAAAAAAAAATTTCTTAGCAAATTTAGAGGACGCCATTAATTCTACAGTTGATTTGCCTTCAAGTATAATAAAGGGACCAAAATGTTTTACAATACGCAAGATCGAAGTAGACTTTGCTGTTGGGATGGTTTATACATGCTGCCTTCTGACCTCGACTCCAGATAGGCACAATAAAAAAACTACAATAACGAAAACCTTGTGGCAGGCAATGAACAGAAGGTCGGAAAAAACGAAATAAATTTTTGAGCCAGTAATATTGCAAGCAGTAAAAAAACAAGATGACCCCCAAGAATAAGTCATCCCAAACCAAGTCCCAAACCCAAAAGGGCCCTTGAGACCGGACTCTGTTGCGAAGTCAAAAAGACCAAAAAAGGCTGCATTGGGCCCAGATTAAAA
>JAFLJL010009282.1:98327-111237 GCA_018398815.1 Conus ventricosus
ACTAGCAATTTCTGCACAAAATAAGCTCTCTAAACACTTTATCAGTATTCTTCCCCCAAAGGAGTTTTAACCCAAGTAGTCATTAGCAAAATGAGTACATATTCATTGCTTTGTGGCTACTTAAGCAAATTGTAAGTTTTACTTACTATGTCAGTGAAGCACACACACAGTGTACACACAGGAGACCCTCATTTTTGCACAACTTTGGTCATCATTTTCCAGCACCACCAACACGCATAGCACAGCACAGCAAAGTAGTGGTCTATTTCATGTCTTGAGTTCCAGTTTTGTTTACTATGTTCAATTCTTTTATGATCCGTTCCTGATAGATGTGTTGCTTCGATACGACGATAGCGAGCCGGAAGTTATTACCGGAAAGGCCCTGAGTGGAGGAAGAAACGGTGAAAGGAGTAGGCTTGAAAACCGAGCGATGGCGTGGGAAACGCTGTTTAACGATTTCGTAATCGAGTGATGCGATAGATGAAGTCGAGGAATTTTTTTGGGTATAGTCAGAAGTGACTTTTCAGGGTAGCAGAGCGTGATCTACAGAAAATTTACATCGGTAGACTAATCTACAGATCTACAACGACGTTGTTGACGAAAGTACAGATTGAATACAGACCAGCCAAAAAACGAAGTTTGACGGTCCGACTTCAAACAAACAAAAGAGCAGGGCATATAGTGTCCACCAGTTGTTAAAAATCATGGCGCAGAGCTATAAAACCCCGCCGACCCTGGGGCCTGATACAAGTTATGGAGACGTGGAAAAACGAACTGGAAGTATGGAAAACTAGTAACGGACGTCAAGCCAGAGAAACAAGCACTAGCCGTTACATTGTCATTAACGGGCAAGCACGAGCAAAAGCATTAGAAATCGATGTTGCACGGCTGAACACAGGAGAAGGGATGGATATTTTATTGCCTGCACTTATAGTCTTTTTCTACAAGATGAGGTTAAACTTGGCTTACACAGCATATTCAGACTTTAAAAGACTGGGAAAGGACAAGACATGTCAATGTGCGATTTCATCATTGAGTATGAAAGAAGATACAATTTTGCAGAAAATACAAAATGGAATATCCAGATTCAGTGATTGCATTTAAACTGCTGGACAATGCGGGTTGTCAGTGAAAGAAAGACAATTAGTTCTGACAGCAGCGTCTGACAGAAAATTTTCTTCAATGAAATCTGCTTTGAAGAGAATATTGGGGACAGTTCGACAGTAAGCACAGTGAACGAAATCAAGATCAAAGAGGAAAAGAAGAACTTTCTGGTAAAGAGTTCCAGATATCAGCAGTTCAGAAAGAACCTTCCAGATATCAGCAAACAGGTTCACACATAAAAAAAGCAGAACAAAAGGAACAAATCCATTAGACAGGAATGGCAAAAGAACCAGATGTTGCTATTTGTGAAGTGTGTTTCACTGGGCTAAGGATTGCCCCCACAAGCTCAAAAACAAAAAGAAATCAAAAGGGACAGATGCAAAAGAAAATGAAGAAGAATGTCACTTGGCTTTGTTACAAAAGAACACAAACCTGAAAATGAGATACTCTTAATAGAGTCCTTTGGATGTGCAATCATTGATACAGCATGTACCAAGACTGTGTGTGGAAAAAGATGGTACGAAGAATATTTTTGATCAGCTGGGCAAAGAAAAAAAAGAAGCAAATCAAGACTGGTGCAAGTGCTAAGACTTTCAGATTTGGTGATGGTGCAAAAGTCAAGTCCTACATGAAGGCAACAATACCAGCACAAATTGGTGATACCAAGTGCACCATTAAAAACTGAAGTTGTGGACATTGACTTACCACTTCTGTTCAGAAAGGATTCACTCAAAAGAGCAGAGGCTGTGTTGGACATGTGCAATGATAAGGCTACTTTGTTTCATCAACCAGTGGAGTTGAACTACACATCAACAGGGCATTACTGCATCGACATTTGTGGCAAACAGGAAACAAAAACGGTGAGGAGAGTGAAATCCTGTTACTGGAAGGAAAACTGCATGAAGGTGAAAAGAAGCAGACTATTTTGAAGCTTCACAAGCAATTTGGACATGCCTCTACTGAAAACCTGAAGAAACTGATGCAAAATGCTGGGATAAAGGATCAGAAGTGTACAGAGATATGACAGAAATTGTTGAAAAAGGGTGATGCGTGTGCACGTCACAAGAAGACCCCACCGAAGCCAGTGGTAGGGATCCCCTTTAGCAGAAGACTATAATCACACAGTGGCTGTGGATTTTGCATGAATTGGATAGAAATGTCTGGTACTTCCACATGATTGATGAATACACAAGATTCAGTCCCTGCAGTATCATCAGGAGCAAACGGGCTTCTGCCCATTGTTGACAGTTTCATGAAGCACTGGATTGCAATACATGGCCCACCAAAAGTTGTACTCAGTGACAAGGTTCAGAGTTCAACAATGAGGAATTCAGGGACATGTGTGAAAACTTCAACATCGAAGTAAAAAACTACGCTGCAAACAGTCCATGGAGCAATGGTTTGTGTGAGAGACACAATCAGACGCTGACAAACATCATGCAGAAAGTCAGGGCAGACAAGGAAGACAGGGATTTTGAGACTGCTTTGTGTTGGGCTTTGGCAGCGAAAAACTCCATGGTGAACACACTGGTTTCAGCCCTTTATCAGCTGGTCTTTGGAAGAATCCAAATTTTCCATCCACACTCACAGATGAACTACCTGCTTGGAGGGAATCACAGAAGTAGGACAGTGGGAGAGCAAATCGCAAGTTTGCATGCTCAAGGAAAGTTTTCCCACAGAAGCAGAAAGCTCAGAGAAAATCAGAGAGCCTTGAGGAAACAGGTTCGAACATGGTCAGGGCAGTACAGATGGGAGACAGAGTGTACTACAAGCGACCTGATGGCATGAATGGAAAGGACCAGGAACCGTCATTGGACAAGATGGGAGCGTGATCTTTGTGCGTATGGTGGAACTTTGATTTTGTGTTCACCAGAGCAGACTACAAAAGGTCAAAGGTGACTAGAGCAGGGAAGATGGCCCAAAGGGAAAAACCCCCAACTGGCGAGTGAGGCTGCACATGATTGTCAGCAACATCAAGTGATACAGGAACTAAAAATGAAGAATCTCGCACAGTGAAGAAAATATTCCTGAATCAACGTCGATCTAGACCTGAATCAGAAATCTTGGAAGAAAATGAAGAACATCATCCACATGACACAGAGATGGCTACTAGAATTGATCCAGCAAGAATTGAACCAGGACAGATCATTGCATATGATCTGTGGACACTGGAACAAAAATCAGCAAAGGTGCTGAGCAAAGCTGGAAAACACAGGGGGAAATAAGAACTGGTACAATATTTCAAAGTTTGGAACCAGAAGAATATGGGGTGAAAGAATGTCTGTGGATTTGACAAAAGTGAGTGGACTTGTACTGTCAAATACAGAACCTACACCAACTACAAATTCAGATGAAACTGTTATGATCATGGATGAAGTTTCTTTTGAAAATGCCAAAGAAAGAAGAACTTGAAAGTTGGAAAAGAATCCCCGTGTACACTGAATAGAGGACAATGGACAAAGATGTGTTTCCACCAGATGGATCTGTACACTCAAAGAAACAAAGGATGGAGTAAAAACAAAGGCTAGACTGTAGCAAGAGGGTTTGAAGAAATTGGGAAAAGAAGACATGCAGAAGGATTCGCCTACTTGCACAAGTGATCATTGAAAGTGTTCTTTTCTGTCTTTGCACAAAGAAAGTGGACTCCATGCTCTATGGACATCAAAACAGCCTTTCTCCAAGGAAAAGAAATAGACAGAGACATTTTTGTGAGACCACCAAATGAAGCGAATAGCAGAGGAAAGTTGTGGCATCTGCAAAAATGCGTTACGGACTGAATGATGCTTCTTTTCAATGGTACAAAAGAGTGAAAGATGTACTGCGAAACTCGGAGGAAAATTTCAAAGTTGACCCAGCAGTCTTCTTCTGGATGAAAAGGGAAAAGAAGTTACAGGTGTCTTAGCATGCCATGTAGACGACTTCTCTGGGGCGGAACAAACCCCTTTGAAAAAGACGTTGTTGAAATCAGAAAAACGTTCAAGGTTGGAAAGGAACAAAACAAAGCTTTCCAGTACATTGGCTTTGGAACTGTCATCTGATGGAAACAAAGTCTCTCTACAGCAAACCCAAGTATGCAGATATCTTGGAGCCGGGTCCCATCAAAAAGAAAAGAACTCAACAGAAACGGATGAAATGACAGCACATGAGAAACAGGCTTACCCGATCAAAAGTTGGACAGATTCTGGGCAGCTCGACAAAGTCGTCCTGATGTGTCATTCGAGCTTGTCGCTTTCTTCAAAAATCAAGATGGAAAGTAGAACATCTGACCAGAAGCAAATAAAGGTCATCAAAAGAATCAAATCAGAACATGTAGAGTTGAAGTTCCATCATTTGGGATCAGGACCATTGAAACTGATGGTATACACTGATGCTTCACTTGGAAATCTCAATGACGGAGGAACTCAAGGTGGATTCATTATCTTCTTAGCAAACGAGGAAGGAGACATTATTCCCAATTTGCTGGATTCAAAGAAATTCGCAGAGTAGTCAGAAGCACGTTGGCTGGAGAGACACTGGCGATGGCAGAAGGAATTGATGAAGCAATATTCATTGCAACATTGTTCATGGAGATCACAACAGGAAAAGCAACCACGGATGGTCTACCTCTAGTCCTGCATGACCGACTGCAAGTCTTTACATGATGCTCTGCAGTCAACAAAACATGTCACAGAAAAACCCTCTGAGGCTGGAGATCAGTGAATAAAAGACTTGATGGAGAAAGGGATTGTGAAAGAAGTGAAGTGGTCTGGCACTCATAACAACTGGCAGACTGTCTCACCAAGAGAGGAGCTTCATCAACAGTACTGCTGAAAACTCTTCAAGAAGGAAAGATTTCCCTGGACTGCTGAATTCATTTGCATCACTAAAGCGAGACGATTTGTTGGAAAATAAGTCATTTGTTAGAAAAATTAGTCATTTGTTAGACAATAGTCATTTGTAAGACAATAAGTATTTGTTAGACAATTAGTTGTTCAGACGTTTAAAAATAATAGAAAGAGAGATGAGTTTGATAGAGTGTTGCTTCGATACGACGATAGCGAGCCGGAAGTTATACCGGAAAGGACGAGTGGGGGGAAGAAACGGTGAAAGGGGTAGGCTTGACAACGAGCGATGGCGTAGGACGCTGTTTAACGAGTCGTATCGAGTGATGCGATAGATTGAAGTCGAGGAGACTTTTTAGTATAGTCAGAAGTGACTTTTCACTCCTCTACATTTTGTTACTCCTTTTACTTTTTACATCATCTGAATCAGTACAAAATGAGTTTAAGTTTTGTGTCTCTTTTAACGTACAATTTAAGTTATTTTCTCTTCAGTGCAAGCAATGTGAAGAGAGGAAGACTACTTTTTGCCGATTTCTCAGCCACTGCTTCACGAGCAGAGCCTACTTTTTGTAATGTCCAAACCTCATTCTCTTTGCCTCCTGTCTGTAATGTTCAATGGCTTTTTCTCTCTGAAGCCAGCCAAATGTGTTCCTTTGGAACAGTTCAAACTTTTTCTTTCTTTCTTCTTTTTCTTTCTCCAAAATGTGGTGGTAAGTCTATCAACTGTTAAGCACAACGACACGTTTTTATTTTCGGGGGCTCTGTTCAGCCAATCCCTCGCCATTTGTTTGCCACACCCAGCATCAATATCTCCTGTCGCAGAATTTCGCGGAACTATGTCTGTACGCTTTGGCATTTTTTTTTTTCCTTCTTTTTCTTTAATTGTTCAAATTCGATCACGTCGACCCAGAGCGGAAAGCATGCGAATGTCACGAAAGCGCATGCGCGGAAGTATCCTCCAAGATTCCCGAGACGAATTAAGTGAATACCTAAACGAACTAATGGTGTCTTCGGCACGGCTCGTTTTTTTTTTTTTTCTGTGTTTTTTTTTTTTTTTTTTTTTTTTTTTTTTTTTTTTTTTTTGCTTTTCGCGGATTTCCGCGATTCCGACAGTCCAGCTAAACGAAGCATGGCCACGACAACACTATGCCAAGCTTACAAAGACCAGAAACACAACACCTGTTCCTATACGAAGGCTGGCCAACGACAACACTGATGCCTAGCTTACAAAGGACAGAGACACAACAGCTGTTCCTATCAACGAAGCATGGCCATCGACAACACTGATGCCATAGCTTACAAAGACAGAATACAACAACACCTGTTCTATCAACGAAGGCATCGGCCAACGACAACACTGATGCCATAGCTTACAAAGGACCAGGAGACACAACAGCCTGTTCCTATCAACGAAGGCATCGGCCAACGACAACACTGATGCCATAGCTTACAAAGACCAGAAGACACACGCCTTTTTCCTATCACGAAGGACATTGCCAACGACAACATGTTGCCATAGCTTTCAAAGGACCAGAAGACACACAGCCTTTCCTATAAACGAAGACATCCCAACGACAACATTTGATGCCATAGTACAAAGGACAAAAGGGACCAACAGCCTGTTCCTATCAACAAGGCATGCCAACGACAACACTGATGCCATACTTTTACAAGGACCAAAACACAACAGCCTGTTCCTATCAACGAAGGCATGGCCAACGACAAAACTGATGCCATGCTACAAAGGACCAGAAACACAACTCCTGTTTCCTATCACGAAGGCATGGCCAACGACAACACTGATCCCATAGTTACAAAGGACCAGACACAACAGGCCTGTTCCTATCAACGAAGGCATGGCCAACGACAACACGATGCAATAGCTTACAAAGACCAAAGACACAACTGCCTTTTTCCTATCAACGAGGCATGGCCAACGACAACACTGATCCATAGCTTACAAAGGACCAGAAGCACAAACAGCCTGTTCCTATCAACAAAGGGCATGGCCAAACGACAACACTGATGCCTAGCTTCAAAGGACCAGAGACACAACAGCCTGTTCCTATCAACGAAGGCTTGGCCAACGACAACACTGATGCCATAGCTTACAAAGGACCGAATAACACAACAGCCTGTTCCTATCAACGAAGGCATGGCCAACGACAACACTGATGCCATAGCTTACAAAGGACCAGAAGACACAACAGCCTTTTCCTATCAACGAAGGCATGGCCAACGACAACACTGATGCCATAGCTTACAAAGGACCAGAAGACACAACAGCCTGTTCCTATCAACGAAGGCATGGCCAACGACAACACTGATGCCATAGCTTACAAAGGACCAGAAGACACAACAGCCGTTCCTATCAACGAAGGCATGGCCAACGACAACACTGATGCCATAGCTTACAAAGGACCAGAAGACACAACAGCCTGTTCCTATCAACGAAGGCATGGCCAACGACAACACTGATGCCATAGCTTACAAAGGACCAGAAGACACAACAGCCTGTTCCTATCAACGAAGGCATGGCCAACAACAACACTGATGCCATAGCTTACAAAGGACCAGAAGACACAACAGCCTTTCCTATCAACGAAGGCATGGCCAACGACAACACTGATGCCATAGCTTACAAAGGACCAGAAGACACAACAGCCTGTTCCTATCAACGAAGGCATGCCAACGACAACACTGATGCCATAGTTACAAAGGACCAAAAGACACAACAGCCTGTTCCTATCAACGAAGGCATGGCCAACACAACATGATGCCATAGCTTACAAAGGACCAGAAGACACAAACAGCCTGTTCCTATCAACGAAGGCATGGCCAACGATAACACTGATGCCATAGCTTACAAAGGACCAGAAGACACAACAGCCTGTTCCTATCAACGAAGGCATGGCCAACAACAAAAACTGATGCCATAGCTTACAAAGGACCAGAAGACACAACAGCCTGTTCTATCAACGAAGGTGGCCAACAACAACACTGATGCCATAGCTTACAAAGGACCAGAAGACACAACAGCCTGTTCCTATCAACGAAGGCATGGCCAACGACAACACTGATGCCATAGCTTACAAAGGACCAAAGACACAACAGCCTGTTCCTATCAACGAAGGCATGGCCAACGACAACACTGATGCCATAGCTTACAAAGGACCAGAAGACACAACAGCCTGTTCCTATCAACGAAGGCATGGCCAACACAACACTGATGCCATAGCTTACAAAGGACCAGAAGACACAACAGCCTGTTCCTATCAACGAAGCATGGCCAACGACAACACTGATGCCATAGCTTACAAAGGACCAGAAGACACAACAGCCTGTTCCTATCACGAAGGCAGGGCCAACAACAACACTGATGCCATAGCTTACAAAGGACCAGAAGACACAACAGCCTGTTCCTATCAACGAAGGAAATGGCCAACGACAACACTGATGCCATAGCTTACAAAGGACCAGAAGACACAACAGCCTGTTCCTATCAACGAAGGCATGGCCAACAACAACACTGATGCCATAGCTTACAAAGGACCAGAAGACACAACAGCCTGTTCTTATCAACAAAGGGCAGGGCCAACGACAAATCAATGCCATCGCTTACACAGGACTAGAAGACTGGAGGGGAGAGGACATCTAATCGACTTTTCGGGAATTCTCCATCGTAACTCCACCCTGCTACAGCATCAGAAAGAGCTTTTGCTGAAGCTTGGAAGTCCTTTTTCTTGAGGCACCATGTTGCCGAAAAAACAAAGTCAAAACAGAGCAACCACAAAGACCGTTCAACACACCAAGGACAGACAGGGAGCTGAATAAACAGACCAAACAACATAAAAGTGACAAGCATCATGGCAATTTACTCTTGCTAGAATAAACAGACCACAACATTAGTGACAGAGCATCATGGGCAAATACTCTTGGCTAGAATAAAACAGACCACAACATTAAGTACAGAGCACATGGCAATTACTTGACTAGAATAAACAACCCACAACATAAGTGACAGAGCATCATGGGCAATTACTCTTGCTAGAATAAACAGACCACACATTAAGTGACAGAGCATCATAGGCAAATTACTCTTCAAAGAATAAACAGACCACAACATTAATGACAGAGCATCATGGGCAATTTACTCTTGCAAATAAAAAACCCACAGCATTAAGTGACAAAAGCATCCATAGGCAATTACTCTTGCTAGAATAAAAGGGACCCACAACATTAAGTGACAGAGCATCATGGCAATACCTTGCTAGAATAAACAGACCACAACATTAAGTGACAGAGCATCAAGGGCAATTACTCTTGCTAGAATAAACAGACCACAACATTAAGTGACCAGAGAATCATGGCAATTCACCTTGCTAGAATAAACAGACCAACAACATTAAGTGACAGAGCATCAGGGCAATTACTCTTGCTAGAATAACAGACCACAACATTAAGTGACAGAGCATCATGGGCAATTACTCTTGCTGTCCCCATTGCTAACTGAAGGCTTGATTAGTTCCCAGATCTGTGTGTGGGATAGACAAAGTGCCCATTCTTCTTGGGGCACTCTTGGCAAGTTGATCGACCAACCACCTAAACTGCCTCCAAAGACCACTGACTGGGAACTCACATCCAACACTATGTTGCTTCCATCAGATTTCACACACCATGCTGGGAATCCTCACCAACACTATGTTGATTCCATCAGATTTCACACACCACTGACTGGGAACTCACACCAACACTATGTGTTTCCATCAGATTTCACACAACCACGACTGGAACCCACACCACCACTATGTTGTTTCCATCAGATTTCACCACCACTGGACTGGAACTCACACCAACACTATGTTGATTCCATCAGATTTAAAGATCACTGACTGTGAACCCACAACCAACACTTATTTTGTTTTCATCAGATTTCACACACCACTGACTGGAACTCAACCCCAACACACATATTCACACAGCTTACCACACAACACAGCTTACCGCACACACATATCCACACAACTTACCATATACAATATAAACACAGCTTACCATACGCAGATATTCGCAATTAGCGCACAGTTAGCATACCAGATATTCACAGCTTACCACACACAGATATTCGCACAGCTTAGCATAGGGCAGATAATTCACACAGCTTAGCATACACAGATATTCACACAGCTTACCATACACCAATATTCACACAGCTTAGCATAACACAGATATCACCCCAAGCTTACTATCAACAGATTTCACACAGCTTACCACACACAGATATTCACACAGCTTACCACACACAGATATTCACACAGCTTAACCATTTCTTTCCAGCAGCAAAAGCAGAGGATCCAAGGATGGCTACAGGACAATGAGTCCCGAAGAGCACGCCCCAATGACACCAGCCATGACACCAGCCACGTTTGCATGATGACTTTGTCCGAAACCTTCACAAAGGTATGCTTGAAATCTTACAAACCAAATGCTATTCACTGCAATAGATCACTTAACAAACCTAAAATTAATCTAAGTATATTCAAACACACTGAATTCTTTAATGTTTGCAGCCACTACAGAGGAGAGGCAATATCACTGATGGCTGGGGTAAAGGTCGAACCCACAGCGTGGCGTGCATTGTGGACATTTCCATCCCAGTCAGCTCCTGTCCCTGCTTTGATGTGCTGTGACTGCAGCTGAAGACTAAACACCACACACTGACGTTTCCTCACTTCATGGTTGTGGCCATAGCTGTTTGAAACTGGTCAGTTAACACCACACACTGAAGTTTCATCCCCCTGTTGGGATGTTCTCCTGACAGTGTGCTCCAAACTGCTTGATCATGACCACAGGTGCCCTCAGTCTCTTGCACCTTGTCAACCTAACACCAACACAGGTGTCTAGTTTTCTTCACCTTGTAAACACTAACACCAACACAGGTGTCTACAGTCTCTTTGCCCCTTGTCAACACTAACACCAACACAGTTTCTCAGTCTCTTCACCTAAATGTCACACTAACACCAACAAGGTGTCTCAGCCCTCTTGCCCTTGTCAACATCAAACCCAACACAGGTGCTCAGTCTCTTGCACCTTGCCCAACACTAACACCAACACAGGTGTTCAGTCTCTTGCACTTGTCAACACTAACACCAACACAGGTGCAAAGTTCAACTCTTCATGGAACCTCAGGCATGATGGAACTCTGTTTAATGAAAACTGACACAGATCTTCTCATCCTTGACACAGAGAAGAAATATGATCACAGTAACCACTTGTACTTCAATCCCCGACTTGCAGTTGTAACACTTCACTTCAAGGTGTTTGTCCAAAGTCAGCCTACTGATCAGCAGTATTAGCACCAGCCAGGTGTCCAGCATTGACAGTATTACCAAAGGTCTCTTCACTGTCTCTGTCCTCTCATGTCACTTTCCCAACAGCATTCAGACAGTATTTCAAAGGTCTCTTCAACCTGTCAGCCTGTCCTCTCATGTCACTTTCCCATACAGCATTCAGACAGGTTACCAAGGTCTCTTCACTGTCAGCTGTCCTCCTCAAGTCAACTTTCCATACAGCATTCAGGAAGTGTTACCAAAGGTCTCTTCACTGTCAGGTCTGTCCTCTCATGTCACTTTCCCATACAGCATTCAGGACAGTATTCAAAGGTCTTTCCTGTCAGTCTGTCCTCTCATGTCACTTTCCCATAACCAGCATTCGGACAGTGTTACAAAGTCTCTTCACTGTCAGTCTGTCCTCTCATGTCACTTTCCCATACAGCATTCAGGACAGTATTACAAGGTCTCTTCACTGTCAGTCTGTCCTCTCATGTCACTTTCCCACACAGCATTCAGGACAGTATTACCAAGGTCTCTTCACTGTCAGTCTGTCCTCTCATGTCACTTTCCCATACAGCATTCAGGACAGTATTACAAAGGTCTCTTCACTGTCAGTCTGTCCTCTCATGTCACTTTCCCATACAGCATTCAGACAGTGTTACAAAGGTCTCTTCACTGTCAGTCTTTTCCTCTCATGTCACTTTCCCATACAGCATTCAGGACAGTATTACAAAGGTCTCTTCACTGTCAGTCTTTCCTCTCATGTCACTTTCCCATACAGCATTCAGGACAGTTTACCAAGGTCTCTTCACTGTCAGTCTGTCCTCTCATGTCACTTTCCCATACAGCATTCAGGACAGTATTACAAAGATCTCTTCACTGTCGTCTTTCCTCTCATGTCATTTTTCCCACACAGCATTCAGGACAGTATTACAAAGGTCTCTTCACTGTCAGTCTGTCCTCTCATGTCACTTTCCCATACAGCATTCAGGACAGTATTACCAAGGTCTCTTCACTGTCAGTCTTTCCTCTCATGTCACTTTCCCAAATACAGCATTCAGGACAGTATTACAAAGGTCTCTTCACTGTCAGTCTTTCCTCTCATGTCACTTTCCCACACAGCATTCAGGACAGATATTACCAAGGCCCTCTTCACTGTCAGTCTTTCCTCTCATGTCACTTTCCCATACAGCATTCAGGACAGTGTTACAAAGTCTCTTCACTGTCAGTCCTTTCCTCTCATGTCACTTTCCCATACAGCATTCAGGACAGTATTACAAAGGTCTCTTCACTGTCAGTCTGTCCTCTCATGTCACTTTCCAGAACAGCATTCAGGACAGTATTACAAGGTCTCTTCACTGTCAGTCTTTCCTCTCATGTCACTTTCCCATACAGCATTCAGGACAGTATTACAAAGGTCTCTTCACTGTCAGTCTGTCCTCTCATGTCACTTTCCCATACAGCATTCAGGACAGTATTACAAAGGTCTCTTCACTGTCAGTCTGTCCTCTCATGTCACTTTCCCAGACAGCATTCGGACACAGAGTTCAAAGCACTGACAGACTCATGAAAACAAAGTCAATGTGCAACTATACAATTATGAATATTCAAAACGAAACGTCAAACAATTTATGTTGTTCTCAGCCCTGCCAA
>JAFLJL010009282.1:111337-130000 GCA_018398815.1 Conus ventricosus
ATGATCCCCTTTTAACCACTGAGCCACAGGGACACCTGATTTTTTTAAGGGAAATTAACCCTTATGAAGTTCATTTTTGTTCCGCCTTGACCAGATCCAGCTTGAACACCTCTCTGCCGCTTCTGCCATTGCTTTCAGGGCTCTGGTTTTTTCCTTCCCTGCAATTTGAGAGCTGTTTCATGAGGCTGTATGCAGACGTTCTACAAATCCCCAGCTCCAATTTCTGCAGTGAGGATTTTGACCTGATAGCCTTCTCTCCTCGGGCTGTTTGCCAGATCAGCATACTTTTCAGTCTTGTAGATTTGAGCTGCCTCCATTCTGTTCTCATATGGCACCGTGAGCTCGATCATGATCAGCTGCTTGGTTGACTTAGAGTGGACTACTATGTCTGGTCTCATGCCACTCTTGCTGATGATCTCTGGGTGACTTTTCCCTTTCTGGGAGGTCTGCAGTGCACTCCCAGTCATCTGCCCAATCCAGAGACTCTGCCTGATGTTCGAGGGGCACGTGTTTTCTTGGCCATTGATTGCTGCCTCCTGCCGTGAAGAATGTTGGGGTGCTTTTGGAGTCTGATGCTCCCTTTTGTGGTGTTGGTACTAGCCAGACTACTTGCACAATCTCTTTGAGCACTTGGTTGTGCCTCCATGTGTACCTTCCTTTAGCCAGGGCTATTTACATGAGCTTAGAACATGCTCCACTGTTTGCTTTTCTTTGGCAGAGGGGGCATCCCGGATCGTCTGTTTTCCCCATTCCCCAGGTTTGCATTTGAGGGCAGAAGGTCATATGCAGATCTGAGAATGAAGCTGATCCTGAGAGGGGCCAGGGTGCCAAATGTCTTTCCAAGTTAGATTCTTTGGAGTGCATTCCCCCATTTGTCCATTGCCTTGCTGGCTCTGCTGGACTGCTTTTTGGAGTCTTTTTTGGTCTTCTTCTTTTCTCATCTCCTGAATCATCATGTCTCTTTTGGCTTTTCCTTTGGCCTTTGACCACCATTCAGTTTTGGTCACCCCAGTCTTGTCTGTTGGTCTGTGTGTGTCCTGTTATTTCGCTGATCTTGAGCTTTTTTTTGCAGAAACCATCGCCTCTTGAACTTTCCATTTCTGCCTGTCTTCAGCTGGGGGTTGATTGCTTCTACCACCTTGTCCTGAGTCCTCCCGCATGCTTTGAAGTCTGATCTTCCCTGCTTTGTATTCCTCCAGGATGGATTTCAGTGGTAGTTTGAGCTTTGCTTGGCGACAGTATAGTGCGATGTCAGTCAGACAGGGTGGGACACCAAGCCATTTTCCCTTTTGAACTTGTTGATTTTGGCTTCCATTGCCCCCACTGTGCTGGTGCAGAATTTTCGTAATCATAAAGGGGCCATAGGGCTTTGGTATCAGCATGAACTGCAGACAAAAAGGGACCTTGTTTTTTGCCGGGGACCCCACATGGTCAATGGTTCCAACCTTTTTTCCGCCATCTGTTGGTTTTTTTTGCTCTTTGTGGGGCTTTCAGCGTTTATCATTCCATTTTTCAAGGCTCTTTGCGGGTTTCTTCTGTGACTTTTGGGAAAGGGCCGGGTTTGGGCAACACTGAAGACACGAGGGCCCCTTTTTCCTTTTCCCTCAGTGAGAGCCTCCCGTGATTTTTTTGGCTTGAACTTCATTCTGGATGAGGCAACTAGTCGTCCGGGCCTCTCCACCCCCACATGACGTGTTTCGCTTCTCGGAGGGAAATTACTGTAGGTCACCCATAAAGGCCCTGGAGGGGGGCATCTTGTACCCCATCCCCAAGGTCTGTTTGTCTCGCGTTTTTTGTTGCGCTTTAAAGTTTGATTTCCCCTTTGCCGCACAAACAGTATCGGAAAAATTTTGCACAAACCCTTTCCCAATGCCCAAACTTCCAATTTTGAAAAATTTCATTTGTGTACTCCCTTGGGTAGAAAAACCGCATTGAAAACCCCCATTGAAATTTCTGAGCAGGGTCGCGGATGTTTTTTGGCACAGGGGGGAAAAACCTCCAAGGGGGGCCAACTGTTTTAATTCATGGGGGCGGGTAAAGGGGTTTGCCAGTGGGGGCCACATCCCGGTTTCGGGGGTTTCCCCCTTTTCCGGGGTTTGCTTTTTGGGGGATTGGGTCCCAAAAAAATTGTGGCGTGTTCTACCAGCCAGCCACCCCGGGGATGCCACCTTTCTGGACGGGACTTTTCCAGTTACCCCTCACAACAAAATAAAAATTATTACTACAATTCATTCACTCCATCTTTAAACCATATTCTGAAAAAGAAAAGAAAAAAAAAGATCTTATTCAATAAAAAAAAACTGGTTTTTTTATTTTTAATGTGAACCTTGAAAAGGACTTTTATTTGCCCTGAAAGGCAAAAATTTTGGGAGAATCTGGCAGTGCCTGCTGGCAAACCCCGGGCCAACCCAAAAAACGCGCGGCCCCCCCCCTCCCCTACGCAATTCACAATCCACAAAATAGTTCCATGCAATTATTAAAAAGGGACTAAACAATGAGCCCCACTTCGCATGTTTTTTGGGGTAAATCATTATTTTCCCCACCAAAAGACCTTATGCAATAAAAAGTAATCCCAAGCAAAACAAAATCTTTTAAATCAAAGAGCAAAAAAAATGAATATCTCTACGCAATTAAATGGGTTTAAAAAGGGCGCTTTTAAAAATTTAATTAACCCATTTGAGAAATTTTCCAGGATGAAGGGGCCCAAATGAATTACGGTCAAAGGGAGAGAACTCCCCGAAAGAAAAATAATTTTGTAAACTTGGAAAAAAACACTGCTACCTTTAAAAAATTTTTCAAAACCCCCCATTAAAAAGCTTTAAAAACAACAAAAATTTGATTCTTTAAATTTTTTTAAAAAAAACAAAACCAAAACGTAGTAATTTTACAGAGTACACATTTTCTGTGTGAAAGAGACGTCTGTCACGGTCTGGTTTTGGGGTTTTGGGTGTGTGGTGGTTTAATTAAATCCCCCTTTCAAAAAAAAAAACCAAAAATGGAGGGCTCACATTACGTATTCCAAAGCCCTGACTTGCAGCTGAACCAAAAAATGTCCCCCAAAGACAGTTTTTTCTTTGAAAAAAAAATTTTTTCATATGTATATTTGTTTTTGTATGATTCTTTTTGCTTTATCCTTTATTTTACTGTGTCCACGTTTGCTTTCATGGCAGAGGGGGCATGCAGGATCGTCTGTTTTCCCCCACTTCACCAGGTTTGCATTTGAGGGCAGAAGGTCAAAATGCAGATCTGAGAATGAAGCTGATCCTGAGAGGGCCATGTGCCAAATGTCATTCCAAGTTAGACTTCTTTGGAGTGCATTCTCCCACGTTGTCCATTGCCCTTGCTGGCTCTGCTGGACTGCTTTTTGGAGTCTTTTTTGGTCTTCTTCTTTTCTCATCTCCTGAATCATCATGTCTCTTTTGGCTTTTCCTTTGGCCTTTGACCACCATTCAGTTTTGGTCACCCCCAGTCCTTGTCTGTTGGTCTGTGTGTGTCCTGTTATTTCGCTGATCTTGAGACTTTCTTTTGCAGAATCCATCGCCTCTTGAACTTTCCATTTTCTGCCTGTCTTCAGCTGGGGCTTGATTGCTTCTACCACCTTGTCTCCTGAGTCCTCCAGCATGCTTTGAAGTCTGATCTTCCCTGCTTTGTATTCCTCCAGGATGGATTTCAGTGGTAGTTTGAGCTTTGCTTGGCGACAGTATAGTGCGATGTCAGTCAGACAGGGTGGGACACCAAGCCATTTCCTTGTGAACTTGTTGATTTTGGCTTCCATTGCCTCCACTGTGCTGGTGCAGATGTCGTATATCATCAGAGGCCATAGGAGCTTTGGTATCAGCATGAACTGCAGACACCAGACCTTGTATTTGCCTGGGAGCCCACACTGGTCAATGGTCTCCAAGCCTTCTTCCGCCATCTGCTTGGTTTCTTTTGCTCTTTGTGTGTCTTTCAGCGTATCATCATACCATCTTCCAAGGCTCTTGACTGGTTCTTCTGTGACTGTTGGAATGGCCTGGTTGGCAACACTGAAGACCACAGATTCGGCCACTTTTCCTTTCCTCAGTGAGAGACTCCGTGATTTCTTTGGCTTGAACTTCATTCTGGATGAGGCAACTATGTCGTCCAGCCTCTCCAGCACATGACGTGTCTCGTCTTCTCTGGATGAAATCACTGTAGTGTCATCCATGAAGGCCTTGAGAGGAGGCATCTTGTATCCATCGCCAAGGTCTGTTTGTCTCGCGTTGTTTGTTGCTGCTTTCAAGATGAGTTCCATTGCCAGCACGAACAGTATCGGAGAAATTGCACAACCCATTGCAATGCCCACTTCCAAGTTGATCCAATCAGTTGTGTACTCCTTGGTAGAGAACCGCATTGAGAACCCATTGAAGTACTTCTTGAGCATGTCGCGGATGTTCTTTGGCACATGGTACATCTCAAGAGCCAACTGTATCATCTCATGGGGCACAGATCCATATGCGTTTGCCAGATCAAGCCACACTACGTCCAGGTCTCTCTTTTCTGTTTTTGCTTTTTGGATTGCGTCCCAAATCATTGTGGCGTGTTCTACACAGCCAGCCACGCCTGGGATGCCACCTTTCTGGACTGACATATCCATGTTACTCCTCACAACAAAATAACATTCATTACTACAATTCATTCACTCCATCATTAACCATATTCTGTAAAAGAAAAGAAAAGAAAAGATCTTAGTTCAATCAAAAATACTGGTTCATATTTATAATAGTGCATACCTTGAAAAGGACTTTTATTTGCCCTGAAAGGCAAAATTTTGGAGAATCTGGCAGTGCTCTGCTGGCTACCCGGCCATCCAAGAAAACGCGCGCTCTCCCGTACGCAATTCACAATCCACTAAAAATAGTTCCATGTCAATTAATAAAAGGCACTATAACAATGAGCGCACTTCGCATGTTTTGGCTGTAAATCATTATTTTCCCTACCAATGATCCTTATGCAATAAAAAGTATATCCAATGCAAGCAAACTCTTTGCAAATCAATGTAGCAAAACAATGAATATCTCTACGCAATTAAATGGTAAAAAGGACGCTTTAAATATTTGAATATAACCCATTTGAGAATTTACCAGGATGAACTGGGTCCGAAATGAATTACGGTCAAAGGGAGAGAACTCCACGAAAGAAACTATTCTGTAAACTTGAAAAAACACTGCTACTTAAATAATTTGCAACCACCATTAAAAAGCATGAAAAACAACAAAAAATAGCATTCTGTATTTTTTTAAAAACACAAATCCATTCTGTAGTAATTTTACAGAGTACTACATGTGTCTGTGTGAAAGAGACTGTCTGTCACGGTCTGTGTGTGTGTTGTGTGTGTGTGTTGTGAATTAAATCCCCATTTCAAAATGGCCAAAATGGAGACTCACATTACGTATTCCAAAGCCCTGACTTGCAGCTGAGACCAACTGTCCACAATGACAGTTATTTTCTTTGAAAAAAAAATTCTTCATATGTATATTTTGTCTTGTATGATTCTGTTGCTTTATCCTTTATTATACTGTGTAGCATTTAAAGTATTTCCAAGTCTTTTGTTAAAAACACCTATTGAACTGCTGTCACTAGCAGGCCACATGAGCTGTCCAACACTGAGTGCTGACTCTTGTCACATTGGACAGCATGCCGATGCATGCAGATGATGAAATCCCAGCAACAGTGCTTCTGTATTACAGACAATTCAACGAAAAGTTCAAATTCAGTTTCCGTGTTGTAAAAATTCAACATTTTCTGCAGGAAATGACACTGATCAAAAGCTTTGGGGTTTCCTCCATCAGTAACGTTTGCCACATTTGGGTCCAGCCATTCGTAGGCCTCAGAACCGAGCGCGAAGAAGCGCGGTCATGCTGATTCATCAGTCATGGGGGCCTGCTCACAATGGTTGCAATAACCGCTCACGCAGAATCCGAGATTTATCCAGTAAATCAGACAACTGTGATCAAATGCCAGTTCAAAATCATCAGCTTCAACAGAATCCCCTTTTTTTTAAGACATATTTAGTAGTATGTAGCTTAATATTCTGTAAAGCAGACAATTGAACTGAGGTGTTAAACTTGTGCTTTGCCTCAGTTATACAGTCCAGTATTGCTGAAGTGTGTGCCTCAGTTATAGAGTCCAGTATTGCTGAAGTGTGTGCCTCAGTTATAGAGTCCAGTATTGCTGAAGTGTGTGCCTCAGTTATAGAGTCCCAGTATTGCTGAAGTGTGTGCCTCAGTTTATAGAGTCCAGTATTGCTGAAGTGTGTGCCTCAGTTATAGAGTCCAGTATTGCTGAAGTGTCATTTTTCTAGTGCAAACTGAGCTTTTTCCAGAATGAATATAGCTATCCCTGTCATTGTAAGTATATCAGAAGAAGGCTACTAATGATTTTTAGCAATGCGTCTAATACACTTATATGGTAGAAATGCAAAATAATTCTAAACATGTTAGCACTTGACTATGAACATTTGTCTGACAGTATGTTTGTGGAGTGATTTCCCTTATCTGACTCATCCTATGGATGACATTATGTTTGTGGAGTGATTTCCCTTATCTGACTCATCCTATGGATGACGTTATGTTTGTGGAGTGATTTCCCTTATCTGACTCATCCTATGGATGACGTTATGTTTGTGGAGTGATTTCCCTTATCTGACTCATCCTATGGATGACGTTATGTTTGTGGAGTGATTTCCCTTATCTGACTCATCCTATGGATGACGTTATGTTTGTGGAGTGATTTCCCTTATCTGACTCATCCTATGGATGACGTTATGTTTGTGGAGTGACTTCCCTTATCTGACTCATCCTATGGATGACGTATGTTTCTGGAGTGACTTCCCTTATCTGACTCATCCGACCATTTCATGTTTTTCTTTTGTTTGTTTGTCTATGTCCTTTGTCATTTATTTACTTTCACATTCTCCTGAATACATGTAGTGCATCAGTCTTTGTCTATGTCCTTTGTCATTTATTTACTTTCACATTCTCCTGAATACATGTAGTGCATCAGTCTTTGTCTATGTCCTTTGTCATTTATTTACTTTCACATTCTCCTGAATACATGTAGTGCATCAGTCTTTGTCTATGTCCTTTGTCATTTATTTACTTTCACATTCTCCTGAATACATGTAGTGCATCAGTCTTTGTCTATGTCCTTTGTCATTTATTTACTTTCACATTCTCCTGAATACATGTAGTGCATCAGTCTTTGTCTATGTCCTTTGTCATTTATTTACTTTCACATTCTCCTGAATACATGTAGTGCATCAGTCTTTGTCTATGTCCTTTGTCATTTATTTACTTTCACATTCTCCTGAATACATGTAGTGCATCAGTCTTTGTCTATGTCCTTTGTCATTTATTTACTTTCACATTCTCCTGAATACATGTAGTGCATCAGTCTTTGTCTATGTCCTTTGTCATTTATTTACTTTCACATTCTCCTGAATACATGTAGTGCATCAGTCTTTGTCTATGTCCTTTGTCATTTATCTACTTTCACATTCTCCTGAATACATGTAGTGCATCAGTCTTTGTCTATGTCCTTTGTCATTTATTTACTTTCACATTCTCCTGAATACATGTAGTGCATCATTCTTTGTCTATGTCCTTTGTCATTTATTTACTTTCACATTCTCCTGAATACATGTAGTGCATCAGTCTTTGTCTATGTCCTTTGTCATTTATTTACTTTCACATTCTCCTGAATACATGTAGTGCATCAGTCTTTGTCTATGTCCTTTGTCATTTATTTACTTTCACATTCTCCTGAATACATGTAGTGCATCAGTCTTTGTCTATGTCCTTTGTCATTTATTTACTTTCGCATTCTCCTGAATACATGTAGTGCATCAGTCTTTGTCTATGTCCTTTGTCATTTATTTACTTTCACATTCTCCTGAATACATGTAGTGCATCAGTCTTTGTCTATGTCCTTTGTCATTTATTTACTTTTGCATTCTCCTGAATACATGTAGTGCATCAGTCTTTGTCTATGTCCTTTGTCATTTATTTACTTTCACATTCTCCTGAATACATGTAGTGCATCAGTCTTTGTCTATGTCTTTGTCATTTATTTACTTTTGCATTCTCCTGAATACATGTAGTGCATCAGTCTTTGTCTATGTCCTTTGTCATTTATTTACTTTTGCATTCTCCTGAATACATGTAGTGCATCAGTCTTTGTCTATGTCCTTTGTCATTTATTTACTTTTGCATTCTCCTGAATACATGTAGTGCATCAGTATTTGTCTATGTCCTTTGTCATTTATTTACTTTCACATTCTCATGAATACATGTAGTGCATCAGTCTTTGTCTATGTCCTTTGTCATTTATTTACTTTCGCATTCTCCTGATACATGTAGTGCATCAGTATTTGTCTATGTCCTTTGTCATTTATTTACTTTCACATTCTCATGAATACATGTAGTGCATCAGTCTTTGTCTATGTCCTTTGTCATTTATTTACTTTCGCATTCTCCTGAATACATGTAGTGCATCAGTCTTTGTCTATGTCCTTTGTCATTTATTTACTTTCGCATTCTCATGAATACATGTAGTGCATCAGTCTTTGTCTATGTCCTTTGTCATTTATTTACTTTCACATTCTCCTGAATACATGTAGTGCATCAGTCTTTGAGTGATGTTGTACATACCTCTCATTGGGTGCATGAATACATGTAGTGCATCAGTATTTGAGTTATGTTGTACATACCTCTCATTGGGTGCATGAATACATGTAGTGCATCAGTATTTGAGTTATGTTGTACATACCTCTCACTGGGTGCATGAATACATGTAGCGCATCAGTATTTGAGTTATGTTGTACATACCTCTCATTGGGTGCATGAATACATGTAGTGCATCAGTCTTTGAGTGATGTTGTACATGCCTCTCACTGGGTGCATGAATACATGTAGTGCATCAGTCTTTGAGTGATGTTGTACATACCTCTCACTGGGTGCATGAATACATGTAGTGCATCAGTCTTTGAGTGATGTTGTACATACCTCTCATTGGGTGCATGAATACATGTAGTGCATCAGTCTTTGAGTTATGTTGTACATACTTCTCATTGGGTGCATGCACACACACCTTTCCACCCTGCCTCAGTTATTGCAGTTATTTTTTTTTTATCAAATTGAAGTGAATTCAGTGTAAATTTATGCAGGAATTGTGCTCGTTATTTTCAAATAGATTGTGTGAATTGCTAGGACTAAGTGTGTATGTGTAGATTGGAGAGGGGGGGGGGGGGGGGGTGCCAGTGGATTCAAAATGAATAGTAACAATGCCACTTTGCCTGCCAGCAAACTTCTATTTGAGAAATATTTCCTTTTCTAGAGCACCTTTTGGATGGTAACTTTTTATTTTCATCACTGTGTGTAGCAACTAGAGCACCTTTTGTATGGTAACTTTTTATTTTCATCACGTCCGTAGCAACTAGAGCACCTTTTGTATGGTAACTTTTTGTTTGTGCGTAGCAACTAGAGCACCTTTTGTATGGTAACTTTCTATTTTCATCATGTGTGTAGCAACTAGAGCACCTTTTGTACAGTAACTTTTTATTTTCATCACGTGCGTAGCAACTAGAGCACCTTTTGTACAGTAACTTTCTATTTTCATCATGTGTGTAGCAACTAGAGCACCTTTTGTATGGTAACTTTTTATTTTCATCATGTGTGTAGCAACTAGAGCACCTTTTGTATGGTGACTTTTTTATTTTCATCATGTGCGTAGCAACTAGAGCACCTTTTGTATGGTGACTTTTTATTTTCATCATGTGCGTAGCAACTAGAGCACCTTTTGTATGGTGACTTTTTATTTTCATCATGTGTGTAGCAACTAGAGCACTTTTGTATGGTGACTTTTTATTTTCATCACGTGCGTAGCAACTAGAGCACCTTTTGTACAGTAACTTTCTATTTTCATCATGTGTGTAGCAACTAGAGCACCTTTTGTATGGTAACTTTTTTATTTTCATCATGTGTGTAGCAACTAGAGCACCTTTGTATGGTGACTTTTTATTTTCATCATGTGTGTGTAGCAACTAGAGCACCTTTTGAATGGTGACTTTTTATTTTCATCATGTGCGTAGCAACTAGAGCACCTTTTGTATGGTGACTTTTTATTTTCATCATGTGTGTAGCAACTAGAGCACCTTTTGTATGGTGACTTTTTATTTTCATCATTGTGCGTAGCAACAAAGAGCACCTTTTGTATGGTAACTTTTTATTTTCATCACGTGTGTAGCAACTAGAGCACCTTTTGTATGGTGACTTTTTATTTTCATCATGTGTGTAGCAACTAGAGCACCTTTTGTGTGGTGACTTTTTATTTTCATCATGTGTGTAGCAACTAGGCACCTTTTGTATGGTGACTTTTTATTTTCATCATGTGTGTAGCAACTAGAGCACCTTTTGTGTGGTGACTTTTTATTTTCATCATGTGTGTAGCAACTAGAGCACCTTTTGTGTGGTGACTTTTTATTTTCATCATGTGTGTAGCAACTAGAGCACCCTTTTGTATGGTGACTTTTTATTTTCATCATGTGTGTAGCAACTAGAGCACCTTTTGTATGGTGACTTTTTATTTTCATCATGTGTGTAGCAACTAGAGCACCTTTTGTATGGTGACTTTTTATTTTCATCATGTGTGTAGCAACTAGAGCACCTTTTGTATGGTAACTTTTTATTTTCATCATGTGTGTAGCAACTAGAGCACCTTTTGTATGGTGACTTTTTATTTCATCATGTGCGTAGCAACTAGAGCACCTTTTGTATGGTGACTTTTTATTTTCATCATGTGCGTAGCAACTAGAGCACCTTTTGTTTGGTAACTTTTTATTTTCATCATGTGTGTAGCAACTAGAGCACCTTTTGTATGGTGACTTTTTTTTTCATCATGTGTGTAGCAACTAGAGCACCTTTTGTGTGGTGACTTTTTATTTTCATCATGTGTGTAGCAACTAGAGCACCTTTTGTATGGTGACTTTTATTTTCATCATGTGTGTAGCAACTAGAGCACCTTTTGTATGGTAAACTTTTTATTTTCATCATGTGCGTATCAACTAGAGCACCTTTTGTATGGTGACTTTTTATTTCATCATGTGTGTAGCAACTAGAGCACCTTTTGTATGGTAACTTTTTATTTTCATCATGTGTGTAGCAACTAGAGCACCTTTTGTATTGTGACTTTTTATTTTCATCATGTGCGTAGCAACTAGAGCACCTTTTGTATGGTAACTTTTATTTTCATCATTGCGTAGCAACTAGAGCACCTTTTGTATGGTGACTTTTTATTTTCATCATGTGTGTAGCAACTAGAGCACCTTTTGGATGGTGACTTTTTATTTTCATCATGTGCGTAGCAACTAGAGCACCTTTTGTATGGTGACTTTTTATTTTCATCATGTGTGTAGCAACTAGAGCACCTTTTGTATGGTGACTTTTTATTTTCATCATGTGTGTAGCAACTAGAGCACCTTTTGTATGGTGACTTTTATTTTCATCACGTGTGTAGCAACTAGAGCACCTTTGTATGGTGACTTTTTATTTTCATCATGTGCGTAGCAACTAGAGCACCTTTTGTATGGTAACTTTTTATTTTCATCATGTGTGTAGCAACTAGAGCACCTTTTGTATGGTAACTTTTTTTTTCATCATGTGTGTAGCAACTAGAGCACCTTTTGTATGGTGACTTTTTATTTTCATCATGTGCGTAGCAAAATTCACACACCAGGGAAACTGTTTTCACTTCTTTTCTTCCTCTTTCATGAAAAAAGTCCCCAGCCCTCTTACCCCCCCCCCCCCCCCCCAATGTGTGTGTGTGGGTTATGGCCCCTTGTAGTTGGCAGGGCTGCGAACAACATAAATTGTTTGACGTTTTGTTTTGAATATTCCTAATTGTATAGTTGCACATTGACTTTGTTTCTCATGGGTCATGTCAGTGACTTTGAACTGCATGTGTCCTGAATGCTGTATGGGAAAGTGGAACTGCATGTGTCCTGAATGCTGTATGGGAAAGTGACATGAGAGGAAAGACTGACAGTGAAGAGACCTTTGTAATACTGTCCTGAATGCTGTATGGGGAAAGTGACATGAGAGGACAGACTGACAGTGAAGAGACCTTTGTAATACTGTCCTGAATGCTGTATGGGAAAGTGACATGAGAGGACAGACTGACAGTGAAGAGACCTTTGTAATACTGTCCTGAATGCTGTATGGGAAAGTGACATGAGAGGACAGACTGACAGTGAAGAGACCTTTGTAATACTGTCCTGAATGCTGTCTGGGAAAGTGACATGAGAGGACAGACTGACAGTGAAGAGACCTTTGTAATACTGTCCTGAATGCTGTATGGGAAAGTGACATGAGAGGACAGACTGACAGTGAAGAGACCTTTGTAATACTGTCATGCTGTACATCATGTGGTGCTAATACTGCTGATCAGTTGGCTGACTTTGGACAACACTTCTTGAAGTGAAGCTGTACAACTGCAAGTCGGGGATTGAAGTACAAAATGGTTACTGTGATCATATTTCTCTCTGTGCCAAGGATGAGAAGATCTGTGTCAATATCATAAACAGAGTTCATCATGCCTGAGGTTCCATGACAGAGGTGTACTTTGCGCCTGTGTGGTGTTAGTGTTGACAAGGTGCAAGAGACTGAGACACCTGTGTTGGTGTTAGTGTTGACAAGGTGCAAGAGACTGAGACACCTGTGTTGGTGTTAGTGTTGACAAGGTGCAAGAGACTGAGACACCTGTGTTGGTGTTAGTGTTGACAAGGTGCAAGAGACTGAGACACCTGTGTTGGTGTTAGTGTTGACAAGGTGCAAGAGACTGAGACACCTGTGTTGGTGTTAGTGTTGACAAGGTGCAAGAGACTGAGACACCTGTGTTGGTGTTAGTGTTGACAAGGTGCAAAGAGACTGAGACACCTGTGTTGGTGTTAGTGTTGACAAGGTGCAAGAGACTGAGACACCTGTGTTGGTGTTAGTGTTGACAAGGTGCAAGAGACTGAGACACCTGTGTTGGTGTTAGTGTTGACAAGGTGCAAGAGACTGAGACACCTGTGTTGGTGTTAGTGTTGACAAGGTGCAAGAGACTGAGACACCTGTGTTGGTGTTAGTGTTGACAAGGTGCAAGAGACTGAGACACCTGTGTTGGTGTTAGTGTTGACAAGGTGCAAGAGACTGAGACACCTGTGGTCACGATCAAGCAGTTTGAGCAGCACTGTCAGAGAACATCCCCCAAGTGGATGAAACTTCAGTGTGTGGTGTTAACTGGCCAGTTCAAACAGCTATGTCCCACCAACCATGAAGTGAAGGAAACGTCAGTGTGTGGTGTTAACTGGCCAGTTCAAACAGCTATGTCCCACTCACCCATGAAGTGAAGGAAACGTCAGTGTGTGGTGTTACCTGACCAGTTCAAACAGCTATGTCCCACACACCCATGAAGTGAAGGAAACGTCAGTGTGTGGTGTTAACTGACCAGTTCAAACAGCTATGTCCCACTCACCCATGAAGTGAAGGAAACGTCAGTGTGTGGTGTTAACTGGCCAGTTCAAACAGCTATGTCCCACACACCCATGAAGTGAAGGAAACGTCAGTGTGTGGTGTTAACTGACCAGTTTCAAACAGCTATGTCCCATCACACCCATGAAGTGAAGGAAACGTCAGTGTGTGGTGTCAGTCTTCCAGCTGCAGTCCACAGTACACTCAACAGCCAGGGACAGGAGCTGACTGGGATGGAAATGTCCACAGTGCACGCCACCTGTGGGGTTCGACACATCCCAGTGATATTGCCACTCCTCTGTAGTGGCTGCCATCAGTTAAAAAAAAAAAGAAGAAGTTAAAAGAATTGAGTGCTGTTAGAATATACAAATATTTTTTAGAATAAATTTTAGGTTTGTTTTAAGTTATCTATTGCAGTGAATAGCATTTGGTTTGTAAGATTTCAAGCATGACCTTTGTGAAGGTGCGGGACAAAGTCATCATGCAAACGTGGCTGGTGTCATGGCTGGTGTCATTGGGGCCGTGCTCTTCGGGACTCTTGTCCTGTAGCCATCCTTGGATCTCTGCTTTTGCTGCTGGAAGAAATGGTAAGCTGTGTGAATATCTGTGTGTGGTAAGCTGTGTGAATACTGTGTGTGGTAAGCTGTGTGAATATCTGTGTGTGGTAAGCTGTGTGAATATCTGTGTGTAGTAAGCTGTGTGAATATCTGTGTATGGTAAGCTGTGTGAATATCTGTGTATGGTAAGCTGTGTGAATATCTGTGAATGGTAAGCTGTGTGAATATCTGTGTGTGGTAAGGTGTGTGAATATCTGTGTGTGGAAAGCTGGATGAATATCTGTGTGTTGTAAGCTGTATTAATATCTGGTGTATGGTAAGCTGTATTAATATCTGTGTGTAACCTTCCCAAATCGTAGTTGATTTTGGTAAGTTAAGCTAGTCTATTTGGTTGTTTTGGGTAGAAAGGTGAAAATTGTAGATCGAAATTATTAAGATTCGTTAATGATCATTTTTTATTTATTCATTATAGGCAGTTAGGATATTTTGTTATTATTCTTATGTGGGTGGTAAATAAGAAATGAAGGAAAACAAATGTAAACGGAAGTGATGATAAACCGAAGTAAGAACAAACTTCCGTTAAGGACAATCGCGTGTCAGGAGTGGCACACCGCGTGGGAGAATTGAACAAACGTGGAGGCTCCTGCAGGGATTAAATCAGGTATGTTATGGTTCATTTAGGTGTTTGATAAAGATTAGTATAGTTAATTGAAGAAATAAATTTAATTGAGGAAACAAATGATTAAATGAAGTTTTGGGATTAACACATTCAAAACACCATAGTTTCCTTGTTCGATTGAAATTAGCTGAACATGGTTCAGCGCCGGTCGTTGTCGGACCCTTTGTTCTGATCAACATTAGTTGAAATTGGTTTAGCGCCGGTAGGTGTCGGACCTTTTGTTCGGTTTTCACTAAGCTTTCTTTTTACAATTAGTTCATTGGCAATTGTGCAGCGGGAAAACTAATTTGGATGTGTGAGGTTTAATGTTTTGCTTTTGTCAAATGTTGCTGATTGAACGGTTAATTGACTTGTTGTGATGGAAGAACCTCTGTTGTAGTTCAGAGTTGCTTCATAACGATTATTGTGTGTTGGGATGCAAAATTATTTATGTCTGGTAGATGCAGCGTTTTATAAATTACGAGAGATGGTGTAAATGTTGTTAGTAGAGTTGAAGTCTAATTCATTGATCCGGTTGGAATGACTAGGCTTTTCTCTGTCATTACATGAAATTGGAGGTGTCTCCATATGCTGAGTCATGGTAAAATGGCTTGATGGGATGAGCTTGATTCTTTCTTTCATTAATACAATGAAAAACGTACAAAGAATTTTCTTTTTCCCATTCCGTTGATATTGTGCATTGATGTCTATGGTGTACCATTCCATGGGACATAAGTTGCATTTTGGAAGAAAAAGAAAAATTATATCTAGTCCTTGTAGAAGTATGAGGGCAAGTGTCGATTCCTCTCTCTTGGTCACTGAGATAGTGACTGTCAAAAGCTGCACAGTATGTCTGCAAAGTATGTAAAATTTAACAGTGCATTTATTGTTAAAATGAATGTTATGATTGGTGTGCATATGTTGTGAGTATTGACTTGGAGTAATTCTGTTTTGTTTAATGTTGAGGTTGTAATTGTATTTTTTGAAGAGCCATTGTCTTATGTACTGTATGTCTAATTGTTATGTTAAACAGAAGTTTGTTTCTGAGTGTTATAATATTTTTGTGATGGTGTAGGTTAGTAAAACATGTTCTCTGTGTGTGTGGGTTTGCAGTGTCTGCTGCCCTTACACGTTGTTCATGATCCAACTGCATTTTCTTTTCATTTTCTTTTTAAATGTAACCAGCAGTTTATGATTGAACATATTGTGTACTAGTAATTGACGTGTTTACGTGTGCTAAAAAGAAAGAAGTAATAAAAGGAAATAAAATATAGTAAAACGTCAAAATCTCTTTTTAGTTGAAATATATTTGAGTGAGAACATTGTTCGTCCTTGTTCAGGTGAACTCGGGATAACCCACATGCACTGACATTTTCGGGTGGTGGGGGTTACAGAAATTGGGGGCTCGTCCGGGATTAATAAGATAACAACAAAAAAGAGATAGACTTATTTTTTGATAATTGGTATTTGAGATAGATAAACCGTATGACTATAAAGTTCAGTCATGACTAGCACAAATAGTAAAGAAGATGCAGTTAGGTCAGATAGAGTACGGGCGTTAGAGGCTCGGCTCAAGACACTGCAGCAACGCCTGGCTGAACTGGAGAGGGTCAACCACCAACCCTCCTCACCTGCTACGCCTGGGCCGGTTAACGTGACGGTGAAGAAGCCCACTCCTGCGCCTCGTCTGAGCATTCTTACCGGGCTGAAGCCAAAAGGGGGGCAGGAAGTTGTTTCCAGCGGGAAACTTGGCACTCAGGGCAAACCCTGGAAACCGAGGCCAAAACCTCGGAACCTGAAGAACATCGCTTGCCCTGGGCAAGGATCAACAGAAAGTGGGACACGCCTGCTTCTGACAACCAAGATAGGGGGGAATCATTGGATAGGATAGACAAGATGGCGTCGGTGATAGGCTCGAAGTGGAAATTGCAGAGGTGGAGGTTGAAGCAATTCCAGTTGAAATCCAGTAGAAGCAGTTGTTAAAACAGAAGAAATTTCAGTTCAACCTATGATTGCTCTGCAACCTTTACCTGAGCCTGCAGTTGAGGAAATAGTGTTACAGACTCGCAAAGAGGTGTTGGAGACACACTTGTGTATGCGGACAGTATTCCCGTGGCCCGCTCCGAAAACGAAATTTGCACTGAAGAAAACTATCCCAACTAAAAAGGGAAAAGGAGGGAGGGAAAAAGGTGGCAAGTCAAGGAATGTGATCGGTACATCTGCCATACAAGACTGAGTGACTATGGACTGGATTCGACCCCACCCAAAAATGGGGACAAAACGGGTTCAGGTCAAGACTTTGGAAGGCAAATTTCCTGTGACAATGTGGGCCTCAGGTGCAGATGAAAGCAAGGCAGATGAGGATTCTGTGGCAGGAGACTCAGATGCAGACTTCACAGACTATGTGACTGGCAGAAAATTACCTCCGGGTGGCATACCTGGTTTAGATCTTAGTGATCCTAAGCAACTAGCAGAGTTTGCAAGGAAAAAGCCACGGAAGCCTCCAGACGATGTACCCAGAACTGTGCCATGTCCCCACGAGGGCTGCAACAAAATGTTCCGAAGCTGGGGAGGCTAGGTGGAAAACTTAACTTGGGATGGGGAAGTCATTCAGTGCACACTGATGACAGCTAGTGGTACCATTTCTATGTTTTCAAGTTCTCTGAATCTCAGGAGTTGACTTCTGCGTTCAGTCATTGGACGATTTTTTTAGCATGCTCCCACTGTATGTTTAAAGTTTTGTGTATTGAAGTGACCAGTTTTTTTTTCTTTTTCTTTCCAACTGGGTATTTCCTAACCATTATGTTGTTTGCGTTGATTGTGACTTCCAGTTGTCACCTTCATAATCTTGTGTTGTATTGATATTTTGTTATTTTAATTTGGTGTTGATTTGATAGTTTGGAGTGTTGGATACATATTGAGCTATGTCCTATTTGAAATATTCCCAGGAAGAGTTTTAAATTCTCCCTAGGAGGGGTGAATGTAACCTGTCAAAATTCTATTGGTGTACTGGGTGCGGAACCATCAGATGGTAAACCTGAGAAAAAACTGCCTGCTCAGAAGGAATCCTTGGGAGGGTTCACGATCAGACGATCGGCGTCTGTTGAGGCCGATAAGGATGAGGATGTCCTAGATAAGAATGTCTGATACGGAGGGAGAGGTTAGCCACATTGAAGTTGAGGTGTTTACCCACCCACCAAGTTATAACTTGAGGGTTGATGCACCTGATTTTGTACCTGATGTTCCAAGGCAAGATCAAACTGTAGAGTTGGTAAACCCCCCAAACCCCTCAGAATGTTAGCAATTCCAGTGTATATGATGGACCTGGAGACAGTGGTGGTGAAACGGGGTCCGACCAGGGGTCAGAGGAGACAGGTACAGAGAATGTTGAGTCATTAAATGATGAGAATGTCAATGTTCCTAGGAGGTCAGTAGGACACGACGACCTGTGAATCGTTTAAATTTAGTTCATCATGTTGTGTCCAAAGACTCCCAATGCTCGTAGACAGGGTTGGGCAGATTCTGTCAGGGAGGTGTTGCATACTCGTCAGAAGCTTGACAAGTTGCTAAGTCAGAACTGTACCCCAGTCTCACAATACATCCGTTTCATGTTGTGGGTTACAAGTGTAAAAGATGTCTGGATGTTGAGGTGTTTTGAGACCTCTTAGGCTTACTTTAGGTCTGATTGATGTGAAGTAAGAGAGACGGGATTGGATGAAACATGTTATATTACTAATGCTAGCAGTGTCATTTGTTAGCTGATTTTGATTGTTAGCTGGTTTTGTATGTGTGTGACTTGATTTGGATTGCTCAATTGACAAAATTGAAATTGTTTTTTTGTTGAGGAATGGGTTCGTGGGACGACAAATTTGTAAAAGTGCTGTATAAATTGTTTTTTGTTAGGTGATTTTTTTAAAAAAAC
>JAFLJL010009287.1:0-25000 GCA_018398815.1 Conus ventricosus
ATTTTTTTAAAATTTGTTTTTTTTTTAATTTGCAATTTTTTAATATAAATATTGTACAAAGTAGCTACTAAAAAGTACTTTAAAGCACAGTTGTTGTTTAACCTTTAAAAACTATTCTGCTTGAATAAAAAACAATTTAATAACACCCCCAATTATGCATAAACACCATAAAATTATAAAAGCTTTCAGTTTGTACAGTATATATATTAATCCAAAAAGTGTAAAGTTGGGAATATGCCTGCGGTGGTTTTGTGCTTGTTGTGTGGTTAGGAAAGTCTTAACTTGGCCCTCTTCTCTGCCCTATAGTGACCCTTCCCATTTTCGTGTTTCGTCTAGGTCACTGCGCGGCCTATAAACGCCGCAAACCACAATGTGATGTCTGGGTCACTGGCGTGGCTATAAACGCCCGCAAACCACAATGTGCGTGTCCTAGGAAGGGCCACTGAAAATGGGGTGAGAGAATTGCCCCAAATTAGACAAACTGAAAGTAGGCAACCAAGTGTAGAAATACCACTATTAGAGCATATTCCCCAAAACTCTTCGCATCTAGCCACATTATCTGTGATCCTCTGGATCTGCTTGGGGCCCTAGGGCGCCATAGGGTCTCAAGTTAGACCCATGGGTGATCAGTAATGTGGCTAGATGCGAAGAGTTTTGCATTTTTTTTATTAAAAAGTTTAGTAAATTAGTATTAAAAACGGACAACCCTACACAGTATGTTTGTTTGTAGATAATCGTTATTTTTTGGTTATTGAAGTCTTACTTGTCAGAGAACAGGGAAACCTTTATTCTGGCTCACTTTCGCCCGAAAACTGGTTGAGGGCGAAAGTGAGCCAGAATGAAGGTTTCCCTGTTCTCTAAAGAGCATCACCATACAGCAATGTTTCAAAAAGGTGCAACCTATGTTTAACTGAAAAATGGTTAATACTATGCAAACCACACTTAGCAACTTTAAACACCAAACAGAAATAGTAAACAACTGCAGGCATAAATGGAAAATCGTTGTTAGTGAACACATCCAAAACAAAAACCTGAAAGCCCCCAAAAACACGTGCAGCCAACCCGCACGTGCAAACAACCGCAAACGTGAGCCCACACGCTATATAACATCGGCGGTGGGCAAACAGAGACCATCCTGATGACAGCGCAACGCCGCTAGAAACAAATTTGTCGAGTTTTAACCTTGAGTTTTAACCTTCCTTTTTAAACATCATTGACAGATATATATATATATATATATAATATATATATATATATATATATATAACAAGAAACTAATAAATTCCAAGGATAAGTACCGAGCACCGTTCCAGCAACTTACAGAGCAGCTTGGTGTTGCAATGAATGCAAGAAATATTGAATTATAAACAAAGCTTGCTCTTATGTCTTAGATTGAAGAAATAGGGGGAGATACGCATTCATATCTGCAGTGGTAGATGATTCTGCCTAACTAACAGTATGTGCTTGATTGGGTGAATGGGAAAAATAAAATAATGCTCTCAAAATGAGCCTTCAGCAAGCTTATATTCTCCAAGGGGAGACATCCTCCAATAGGGAGGGAAACTCACTAACATATAACTCCTGGTCATATACCGATATTTCGAAACTGGTTGTTTCTCCTCAGTGACCGCGGAAAGTGGTAATTTGACTCCTCTGCCTTTTCAGTTTTAAGAAGAATGCAATCCCAGAAAAGGCTGGTGTGCAATACCGTAGTATGTTTGTTGAGTTTTCAAAAAACCAACCGAAGGTGCCATCTAAGAAGCGAAAAGAAAATCATGAAAGAGCAAAACAAGCTACATTTTCTTGTGAAAAGTAGAAATATATAAAAAGATATCCTCTAAGACACAAGTGCTGAGGGCCAGTTCTTGGAATGAATCCGCAAGGGACTAAAATACAAGAAACTAATAAATTCCAAGGATAAGTACCGAGCACCGTTCCAGCAACTTACAGAGCAGCTTGGTGTTGCAATGACTGCAAGAATTCATTGCAACACCAAGCTGCTCTGTAAGTTGCTGGAACGGTGCTCGGTACTTATCCTTGGAATTTATAGTTTCTTGTATTTTAGTCCCTTGCGGATTCATTCCAAGAACTGGCCCTCAGCACTTGTGTCTTAGAGGATATCTTTTTATATTTTCTACTTTTCACAAGAAAATGTAGCTTGTTTTGCTCTTTCATGGATTTTCTTTGGCTTCTTAGATGGCACCTTCGGTTGGTTTTTTTTGAAAACTCAACAAACATACTATGGTATTGCACACCAGCCTTTTCTGGGATTGCATTCTCTTAAAACTGAAAAGGCAGAGGAGTCAAATTACCACTTTCCGCGGTCACTGAGAGAAACAACCAAGTTTCGAATATCGGTATATGACCAGGAGTTATATGTTAGTGAGTTTCCCTCCCTATTGGAGGATGTCTCCCCTTGGAGAATATAAGCTTGCTGAAGGCTCATTTTGAGAAGCATTTATTTAATTTACCCCATTCACCCATTCAAGCACATACTGTTAGTTAGGCAGAATCATCTACAACTGCAGATATGAATGCGTATTCCCTATTTCTTCATCTAAGACATAAGAGCAAGCTTTGTTTATAATTCAATATTTCTTGCAGTCATTGCAACACCAAGCTGCTCTGTAAGTTGCTGGAACGGTGCTCGGTACTTATCCTTGGAATTTATTAGTTTCTTGTATATATATATATATATATATATATATATATATATTTATATATATAATAAATTCCAAGGATAAGTACCGAGCACCATTCCAGCAACTTTACAGAGCAGCTTGGTGTTGCAATGACTGCAAGAAATATTCAATTATAAAAAGGCTTGCTCTTATGTCTTAGATTGAAGAAATAGGGGGGGGGGGGGGGATAGCATTCATACCTGCAGTGGTAGATAATTCTGCTTAACTAACAGTATGTGCTTGAGTGGGATGAATGGGGAAAAATATAAAACTAAATCTAAGACATAAGAGCAAGCTTTGTTTATAATTGAATATTTCTTGCAGTCATTGCAACACCAAGCTGCTCTGTAAGTTGCTGGAACGGTGCTCGGTACTTATCCTTGGAATTTATTAGTTTCTTGTATTTTAGTCCCTTGCGGATTCATTCCAAGAACTGGCCCTCAGCACTTGTGTCTTAGAGGATATCTTTTTATATTTTCTACTTTTCACAAGCAAAATGTAGCTTGTTTTGCTCTTTCATGATTTTCTTTCGCTTCTTAGATGGCACCTTCGGTTGGTTTTTTGAAAACTCAACAAACATATACGGTATTGCACACCAGCCTTTTCTGGATTGCATTCTTCTTAAAACTGAAAAGGCAGAGGAGTCAAATTACCACTTTCCGCGGTCACTGAGGAGAAACAATCAAGTTTCGAAATATCGGTATATGACAGGAGTTATATGTTAGTGAGTTCCCTCCTATTGGAGGATGTCTCCCCCTTGGAGACTATAAGCTTGCTGAAGGCTCATTTTGAGAAGCATTTATTTTTATTTTTCCCCTTTCACCCAATCAAGCACATACTGTTAGTTAGGCAGAATCATCTACCACTGCAGATATGAATGCGTTATCTCCCCCTATTTCTTCAATCTAAGACATAAGAGCAAGCTTTGTTTATAATTCAATTATATATATATATATATATAATATATAATATATATATATATATGAATATAACCAAAGAGCCTAAAATGATTTTAAAAGTGCTCGACCCCTTGGGAGCAACATTTGTCAATGATGTTAAAAAGGAAGGTTAAAACTCGAGGGTAAGACTCTACAATTTGTTTCGAGCGTGTTGCGCTGTCATCAGGATGTTTTTGGTTTGCCCACCGCCGATGTTATATAGCGTGTGGGCTCCCATTTGCGGTTGTTTGCACGTGCGGGTTGGCTGCACGTGTTTTTGGGGGCTTTCAGGTTTTTGTTTTGGGTGTATTCACTAACAACGATTTCCATTTATGCCTGCAGTTGTTTACTATTTCTGTTTTGGTGTTTAAAGTTGCTAAGTGTGGTTTGCATAGTATTAACCATTTTTTCAGTTAAAACATAGGTTGCACCTTTTTGAAACATTGCTGTATGGTGATGCCTTTTTATGATTTTCAGGATATATTGTAGCTTCATTTTGCGTCTTTAAGTTTCCAGATATATTTGCTCAGTTCTGTTTGGTTTTTATATTTTTCTTTATTGAATGACTGTTTGTGGTTTGCATATCTTAGCAATCTTAAACACCAAAAACAGAAATAGTAAACAACTGCAGGCATAAATGGAAATCGTTGTTAGTGAATACACCCAAAACAAAAACCTGAAAGCCCCCCAAAACACGTGCAGCCAACCCGCACGTGCAAACAACCGCAAATGGGAGCCCACACGCTATATAACATCGGCGGTGGGCAAACCAAAAACATCCTGATGACAGCGCAACACGCTCGAAACAAATTTGTAGAGTCTTAACCTCGAGTTTTAAACATCATTGATATATATATATATATATATATATATATATTATATATATATATATATATATATATATATATATATATAGGTGTGTGTGTGTGTGTGTGTGTGTGTGTGTGTGTGTGTGTGTGTGTGTGACATTTTTCTCAAACGCGAGAATATTGTTTGCACTGCGTTTTTCAACGTTTCATTCCAGAGAGTATTTAAGTGCGGTATTTATATCTTGTTTCGTTTGTTAAATTGCTTCCTTCATTTGCACGTCCCAGCCAAATTGTTTCTGGTCTCTTTCATCGTACGGGTGATCTTCGCGGTTAACGAACTTTGCCTTGAAAACGGGCTCAACATGATGTATCCTTTCATGCTCTGTAATACCAGTTCTTATAAGTTTGAATTGTTCATTTCAAAACTGCTTTGAATTCTTTACGAACTTAGTACGTTCACTGAAATTTAATGTCAAGCTTTGCCTTTGATGTGCGTTCCCCCTTTTTAGCAAACGTAACAAGGTCTACCTTTTCTTTTGTTTAAGATTTTTCACTTTTTTTTTCATTAAAAAAAAAACATTCATTTCAAACGTTTTGGCTTAATGTTTCTTTGCCCCCACACAAGTGTTTTTTAGATTTTGCAGCTTCGAAATTTTTCGTGAAAACATGAAAAATTTTTTAATAGTTTTCCGAATCCACGTTGATTCAGGCAATAGCCATTTTAAAACTGGCTGAAAGTTTGAGACTTCTTTTTGTGCAGTGAAATGCAAATTTTGTTTTTCTGATCAATGACATTTTTACAGCTGAAGAGTATTCATGGATCTGGTATGTTTTACCTGTAAACAGAAACACCCAGTGACAAATTGTCATGGCCCCCAACGTAGCCACGGTTTGGTTGGCATTTGTTTTTTTTGTTGTTGTTTTTTTTTGGGTTGTTGTGTTTTGTTTTCCTGTAAAAGAAAAAAAGGGGCCTTTTTTTAGAGTTTTGGGTAGACATGAGTGGGTTAAAAAAGAGTGAATACGGTCCCGGGTGTGGAAAAAAGAGAGTGAACTAGGTGTTAAACCTTTTTGGGGCGAGGGGAATAAAATCGTCATTTTTTTGCTGCACTTGTCGGCGTCAGAAAAGAGGACAGCAAAGTATGAAATTGTAAAGGCTTGCCCTAAAGGGGGTTAAGCCCAATTGGATAGGTGGCGGCGGTTTTTGGGGCTGGGGCCAGCCCCAAGTACATTTGGGGGAAAGGTAATTTTGGGGGTCCGTTTTGTTTAAATTTTAAAATTTTCGCATTTTTTATTTTTTTGAGATCGTTTTGAAAACCCCCTGTTTCACATATTGGTAGGTGGGTTGTCTTTTCGAGAGTTCGATAAAAGGGGTAGTCCCTTTTTTACAAAATTTTTTAAATTTTAAATAAGTCGTCTGATTACGGGACCGATATTGTGGGTTTTGGGGAACCCCCAAAAAGTAAAGGGGGCACCCATCGCCCGTTCGGGAAAAACACTGACGGAGTGGAGGACCGTACCTGGGAAGATCTTATTACCCCGCCGTTGGGGGACGAATTTATTTTTACCCCCCCTGTCCCGGGAGGAGTCTTTTTGTTTCCCCTCTGTGGGGAAGGACTTTATTTGGTATCCCGCCCCCCGGGGAAAGGATTTCCCATGGAATTCGGTGTACCTGGAGGGGAAGAAAAATATTTTTTTTTTAAATCTTTGGGATATGATTTTCCCAAAGTACCAACCAATGTCATGAATTTATGTAAAATTCAAAATGTGGTAAGAAAAAAAAAGTAAAAGAAAAATGTTTTGGGCCCAAATGGCGCAAGCTTGATGTGGAGGTTAACAAATTTTTTGGGGAGGAAAAAACGAAAAAAAGAAAAAAAAAACCCGCTGAGGTTTTGGCAAGGGGGGGAGAAACTTCGGGTTTTTCTCATATGATATTTTTGGTGTGATTGGGGGTCGACTGGGTTGTGCCCGGGGGGGTCGAGTTCGTGTGCGAGCGCGCGTGTGGGCGAGGCACAGTCATTTTGACACAAAATTTCTGTTTTCACCCTTTTGGGGGAAAAAACCCCATTAATACCCAAAACGATCAAAGCTGGTAGGGAATAAAAAGAAAAACACAATGATCTTCCCCCTAAAAGCAGTTTTTCCGAACTTGCGGTTTCAAAAAATGTTCTATCTTTAATCATAACTAACGCTACCAAGAACTTTTTTTCTTTAAATTCAAGCCAACTGCGCTAGGTAACAAAATTTTGGTTTTTTGTAAAAGCAGCACACTGAAAAAAAAAAAAAAACCATCGTTGCACGTGCAAGCTTGACGTAGAGCAAATGGTCGATTCGGAATGTGGACATTGCCAGTTTTTCAGTAGAAATTGCCATTGGAAAATAAAGTACACATGTGTCTTCCGCTGATAGTGACTCACCTCCGAGCTTCCTCAATCTCCAGTACATGACAGCTGGATTCCGCTGAGTTTACAGAAAGGGCAACCATAGGGTGGGGAAAACACAGTAACAGCTGATTCCGCTGAGTTACAGAAAGGGCAACCATAGGGTGGGAAAACACAGGTAACAGCTGGATTCCGCTGAGTTTACAGAAAGGGCAACCATAGGTGGGGAAAACACAGGTAACAGCTGGATTCCGCTGAGTTTACAGAAAGGGCAACCATAGGGTGGGGAAAACACAGGTAACAGCTGATTCCGCTGAGTTTACAGAAAGGGCAACCATAGGGTGGGGAAAACACAGGTAACACTGAGATTCCGCTGAGTTTACAGAAAGGGCAACCATAGGGTGGGGAAAACAACAGGTACAGCTGGTTCCGCTGAGTTTACAGAAGGGCAACCATAGGGTGGGAAACACAGTAACAGCTGGATTCCGCTGAGTTTACAGAAAGGGCAACCATAGGGTGGGGAAAACACAGGTAACAGCTGGATTCCGCGAGTTTACAGAAAGGGCAACAATAGGAGGGGAAAACACAGGTAACAGCTGGATTCCGCTGAGTTTACAGAAAGGGCAACAATAGGGTGGGAAAACACAGGACGAGTAACAGCTGGATTCCGCTGAGTTTACAGAAAGGGCAACCATAGGGTGGGGAAAACACAGGTAACAGCTGGATTCCGCTGAGTTACAGAAAGGGCAACCATAGGTGGGAAAACACAGGTAACAGCTGGATTCCGCTGAGTTTACAGAAAGGGCAACCATAGGGTGGGGAAAACACAGGTAACAGCTGGATTCCGCTGAGTTTACAGAAAGGGCAACCATAGGGTGGGGAAAACACAGGTAACAGCTGGATTCCGCTGAGTTTACAGAAAGGCAACCATAGGGTGGGAAAACACAGGTAACAGCTGGATTCCGCTGAGTTTACAGAAAGGGCAACCATAGGGTGGGGAAAAACACAGGTAACAGCTGGATTCCGCTGAGTTTACAGAAAGGGCAATCATAGGGTGGGGAAAACACAGGTAACAGCTGGATTCCGCTGAGTTTCAGAAAGGTCAACCATAGGGTGGGGAAAACACAGGTAACAGCTGGATCCGCTGAGTTTACAAAAAAGGGCAACCATAGGGTGGGAAACACGTAACACGGAGGAACAGAACAACCAATGGTACACAGCTAGGACTAATCCGAACTAGAGTCAATATATAACACCCACAAACAGCGGCCCAACCAAAATAGCAGGAGGTAGAAAGAAACCAGTAACAAATTAATGGGATTCCGCAGATTTTTACAAAAAAAGGGGGGGGGTCAAACCCAATTTTAAGGGGGTGGGGGGAAAAAAAACCACCCAAAGGGGAAAAAAACCGGAGAAACCGGCCTTTTTAAAAAATTCCGCAGAGTTTACAAAAAGGGGTTCCCCCCCCCCCCCCCCCCCCCCCCCCCCCCCCCAAAAAAAAAAAAAAAAAAAAAAAAAAAAAAAAAAAAAAAAAAAAAAAAAAAAAAAGTTTGGGGGGGGGGAAAAACCCCGGAACCCCCTTTTGGTTTCCCGCTAAAATTTCCAAAAAGGGGCCCAACCATGGGTTGGGAAAACCCCTTAACCACCCCAGACAAAACAAAAAAAAAAAACCCACCTCAACCCCAAAAAACCCAAAAACCGGGGGGGGAAAAAACCCCCACGGGAAAACCCGCAAAACACCCCAACCCCCCAATTCCCCCCAACATAGCAACACAAAGGGGAAACCCCCCTTTCCCAAAAATTTTCCCAAAACCCAAAACAATAAATTAGGGGGGGGAAAACCCCCAACCACATTAAATTAAAAAGGGGGCCCCCGGGTTTCCCCGGGAAAAAAATTAAAACAAAAAAAAAAAAAAAAGGGTTTTCCCCGCAATTTTTAACAGAAAGGGAAACCCATGGGGTGGGGAAAACCCAGGTAAATAAAAGTATTCCTATCTGCAACTAAACCCATCTCTTTTTCCCATCCCTTTAACGATTTTGAAAAAATTTTTTTTTTAAAACATTTCAAACTGCCCCAACAAAAAAAGGGCCATATGCCCAAAAAAAAGGGAAAAGCAGGAAAAAAATTTTAAATTGAAAGTTTTGAAAACCCCCTGGTAGTAAAAAAAGTTTTACCAACAAAAATTCTTTTAAAAACCCACTTTAAAAACAATCCTTTAAAATTGCCCAGTTTTTTAGCCCTTTGATTTTGTATGTGAACCCGCTGCAAAAGAAAAAAAGGAGAATAAACTTGGGGGGCCGGGCCTTCCCCCCCGATTTTAAAAAAAAAATTAAGTTCCCCGCAGGACAAAAAAAAGAAATTTCCCCAAACAAATAGGGCTGGAAAAAAAATTAAAACAAATGTAACAATTAGCTCTGTTTAAAAAATTTGAGTATAAAACCTTTTAAAATCCCAAGCCCCAAAAAACCAGAAGTACACAAGCTGTATAGTCGAACTAAAAAATTTTTTTTTGAAATAATGGAAATTTTTTTAAAAATAAATTTGGCGGGGCTTAAACGGCAAACCCTCAGCTTGGAATGATTGCTTCAAAATTAATCGCAGGACAGGGTCCGTGGGGAATATTAAAGGGGCCATCCTCTTCTTTTTGGCATGGAGTAGCAGCAGACATACACGCCTGCCTCCAGCTCCAAAGGTTTCGGGCTTATACCTCTTTTTTTTTCACATGAGTGTCGCTGCTTTTCATGTTTTTTACTCCTTTCCCTTGTCAATTCGGGATTTGGTGCTCCTCACTTTCCAAAGTTCAGTCTACTAAACAGTTTGGTCTTGTGCCTGAGGGGCCCCTTTTTTGAAATTTTAACCCGGATTATTGGGGGCCACGATGCCCCCCAAGGATTTTCAACTAAAGGTTTAGAAGATAAATTTTGGCTTTTTAAAAGTCGGGGCTTTTAAAGAAAAATTTTATCTTTAAGGGCGGGTCACCGCCCTCAAGGCATGTTCAAACCGGGGCCAAATTGAAACTTGGTGGGGAAAAAAAACACTTTGGGTGTTCTCTGAACGCAAAATTTTTAAAAACGCAATTTAATTGTACACTTGAAAAAAGAAAAAACCCACATAAAAACAACAACAATAAAAAACCCAAAGGAAAAACAGCACCAACAACTTTTTTTCCGAAATTGCCCAAAATTCCCCAAAACCTCGCCGGGAAAAAGGGCAGAAAAGGTGAATCACCGGGAACCACCTTCGTGTCTCAAAATACGGGCGTGGAGGGACGTGGGGACGATCCCTTAAATGCACAAGGGGGGAAAAGGTTTCTTTGGCGCTGAGTGTCCATGTAAGCTTTGTCAGGGGAAGAATTGGGGCACCCATATCCTACAACATCCGGGCAGAATTGTCAGGGTGAAAATTTGGACGGAAAAAACCCAAATCCTACAACAGTCCCAAAAAGGCAGGGTGAAGAGTTTGGGACGGTACCCAATCCTGACAGCAATCCAGGCAGTTTGTCAGGGTGAAGAGATTGACGGCCCCCCCAAAACCTGACAGCAATCCTGGCAGTTTTTGTCGGGAAAGATTGACGGCACCCATTCCTACAAAAACCGGGCAAATTTGTCAGGGTAAAGGGTTTTGACGACACCCCTATCGACAACATTCCGGGCAAATTGAAAGGGTGAAGAGATTGACGGACCCATATCCGCCAGCAATCCGGGCAGCTTTGTCGGGGAAAAGGAAGTTTGACGGCACCCAAAATTCTAAACAACAATCCTGGAAAAATTGCGGGGGAAAGAGTTTGAAACGGCACCCATTTTCCAAAAAAAACATCCGGCCCAGAATTGTCGGGGTTTAAGAATTGAGGGCCCACCCCATATCCTGACAGCAATCCTGGCAGAAATTGTCAGGGGAAAAATTGCCCGGTACCCTTTATCCGACAAAAATTCCTCAGAATTGTCGGGGTGAAGAGTTTTGACGGCACCCAAATCCTGAAAACAGCCGGGCAAATTGTCAGGGTGAAGAGATTGAGGGCCCCCCCTTTTTCTGACAAAAATCCTGGCAGAAATTGGGCGGGGGTGAAAAATTGACGGAAACCCATATCCGACAACATTCCGGGCAGAATTGTCGGGGTTGAAGAAAAATTGACGGCACCCATATCCTAAAACCAACGGGCCCGCATTGTCGGGGTGAAAGTTTGAGGGACCCAACCCCTGAAAAGCAACCCTGGCAGCATTGTCAGGGTGAAGAATTGACGGTACCCATATCCGAAAAACGTCCTGTCCTTTCTTTAAAATATTCCCATTTTTTTTCCCCAACCCGGGGCCACGCTTTTCATAACCCCCCCCCCACCCCACCAATCCCCCTCCCCAAACCCCACCAATCACCCCCCCCTAAACAATATCATTGTACCCCTTTGGCCTTTTCCCCTAGAAGGTAAAGCCAGAAATTTGGGACCGCCCTGGTTCTTTTTAGCTTTTGTATTAGCATTAAACTTTTACACTTATCAAAAATTAACAACCAATTTAAAAAGTGGTTTGGGGTGGAAGGGGGGGCGGCGGCAAAAAGCAATTTTAAAATTTCAAAACGCCCAAACGGTACGGGATATGCCAAAACGGTTGGGGAATACCCACCGATTAAAACCAATTTTTAAAAACCTTTTCAACCCAAACACTTTTTTTAAATTCAGTTTTGGGAAAATGCGCATACAGGCAGTTGTTACGTGGATAATAATGGGGGAAACTAATATTTTCGATGCAGCTGCGTGAGTATTTTAATTAAGGGGGAAATTTGGGAACAACTGCTTTTTGAAAATCTGTGGTGTTTTTCACAGCAATGTCTTTTCATGCAACGACATTTGTTGAAGCCATTCTGCCCCCACTGTGCAACGACGGGCATTAACTTCGACTCCCCTTTTTATTTTTCCCCCATTTTTTTTTTTCCTTTATCTTGTCTCCCCTTTTTTTTCCCCTTTTTTCCTTTCTTCCGAAAAATTTCCCCCCCAAAGACCAAACACTCAGGGTTTTATCCCCGGGAAATGCCATATCCTTTTAACAAAATGGCATAAATTTTAACATCACAACTTTTGGGGCCCCCAAAAAGGATCTTTTTGGGTGGACTTTTTTTTTCCGTTGCCAAAGTTGGCTGTCTTTTTAATGGAGAATCACCCCATATAAAGGGGGGCCCCAAATTTACATCGTCCCTTCTGTTAAAACCATAAACGAGATCCCCCCTTTTCAGGGTTGTTTGTTTCCACCCCTTCCCGCCATTTTTTTTGTATGTCTGTTTCTTTTCCCAGGCTGAATACGGGGGAGGGGTTTGGGTTTAAGGGCTTGGGGGTTGAGAAGGGGGGGGGTTGGGGTGGGGCGGGGGGTTTGAACAGGGGGGGGTTGATAGGGCTTGGGGGTGAGACAGGGGGAATGGGTTGGAAAGGGTTTTTGGGGGTGAGACGGGGGTGAGTTGGTGGGGCTTTGGGGGTGAAAACAGAGAGGGGTTGGTAGGGTTTGGGGGGTAACGGGGGGGGGTTTGGGAAGGGGCTTGGGGGTGAGCCCGAGGAGGGGGTTTGATGGGGGTTTGGGGGTTGAGACAGGGGAAGGGGAAAGGGTTTAAGGGTGAGACAGGGTGATTGGTGGGGCCCTTAAAGGGGAGAAAGGGGGGGTGGGGGGGTTTTAAGGGGGAAAAGGAGGGTTGGGTTGATAGGGTTTAAGGGGTGAGACAGGGGGTTTGGGTTGATGGGGTTGGGGGTGAGACAGGGGGGGAAAAAAGGGGGCTTAGGGGAGCCGGGGGGTTTGGTAGGGGTTTTTGGGGGGGGAACGGGGGGGTTTATAGGGCTTGGGTTTGGGAAAAGGGGGTTGTGTTATAAGGGTTTGGGGGTGAAAAAGGGGGTGGGTTGGGGGGCCCAAAAAGGGGTAAGAAAAAGGGGGGGGGGAAAAAAGGGGCTTGGGGTTAAACCCGGGGGGGGTTTGATAGGGCTTAGGGGGGACAGGGGGGGTTTAAAGGCTTGGGGGAAAAAGGGGGGTGGGTTGGTGGGGGTTTGGGGGGGAGACAGGGGGGGGGTTTTATGGGGCTTAGGGGGGGGGGGAGACGGGGGTGGGTTGATGGGGTTTGGGGGGAAAGACAGGGGGGGGTTGATAGGTTTTGGGGGTAAACCCGGGGGGGGGTTTGGTGGGGTTTTGGGGGGTGAGACAGGGTGTGTTTGGAGGGCTTTGGGGTAGAAAAGGGAAAGGGGTTGGGGGGTTGTCATGTGACTAGCCTCACAAAAGGCAGGGGACCCCCAAACACAGAAATTAGTGAATGAAAAAATTTCCCCACCCCACAAATAAAAGGAGAATATTCGGGGCTTGACAAAGTAACGGGGGGCCCCCCAAATAATTGTGATATGACTCATAAAGAAAGAAGGTGGCTTTGGGGGAAAAGGGGACCCCTGAGTGAAAGTTTAAAAAGGGGGCTGGAAAGGGTTTGTTTGGTCATGTTTTTTTGAACACGGGAGTCATGCACCACTGGGAAAGGGGGAGGAAAAATTTTTTTTAAACCCAGAAAAAGAGGGCCCAAGATTTTCGAACCTGCCCAGGATTTTGGCCCCTCGCTGCTGACCATCAAAAACCCACCCTTTTCCCCTTTTAAACCCCCCGCCCTTCCCCTTTTAACCCCCGTGGGGTTTGTTGAAAAAGGGCCAGGGTTGGGGGAACACACCGTAGCCCCCCCGGGAAATTTAAAGGGGCCCCAAAGGGGGGGAGTGGGGAACTCGTCATCTCTCCAGGACGGGAAAGCCCGGGGAGGGGTTAAAAAACTCTCCCCAAAGGACAGGAGAAGTCGGGGGAGGGGAGCGGAAGTCAATCTCCGGGAAGCGGGAAAAAACCCGGGGGCCAATACATTCTGAGAAAGACGGGAAAAAATCATAAAAGGGAAAGGAAGCAAAATTTCCCAAAATTTTGGGATGCAGCATACCCAAAAGGATGAAAGAAACATTTATTTCCGGGCTGGGATTTTGTGGCCAATTTTTTGGTAAAGGGCCGTGACTTAGGGGCCCCTTGCTTTTATTTTTTCCTCCAGGGGAAAGAAGCTACATGTATAAAATCTGTTTAAAAAATTTGTTTGATGTTTTAGTAAATGTTTTCCCGAAGGAGGGGGGGAGAAGAAAAAACATTGGGTTTATTGCGCCTTTTGGTTTTTTGGGAAAATTTGCTGGCAGGGAAAATCTGTCATGAATGCCGGGGGGCAAAATGACAGTTGACAGGGGGTGACTCCCGACTCCATTTTTTAAACCGACGTACTGCCGTTGTTTTTTTTCCCCCTAGGGAAAAAAAAGGGGGAAGAAAGTTTTCCCTATTTGTACCTTCAAGGAAGGATTTCTATTTGTGCCCTTGGGCCAGAAAAAAAAAAATTTGATTTGAAACCCTAAAGGGTTTAAAGGGAAGAAAAAAGAAAAAAAATTTATTTTAATTTTTTTATTTTTAAATAATTTTTTTCCCTTTGTTGGTTTTTTCTATTTTTAAAATTTTTTTCGGGGGGTTGACTTTCTTTTGGGGGGTTGCCAAATTTTTCCCTTAAAGGTTTTTTTTTTTTTTTGGGGCAGGATTTCTTTTTAACCCTTCCCCCCCTCAGGACCGATAGCCCCAACCCCCCTTTTGCTCACCGGCAGAAAGGGGGCCGGGCTTTGAGAAATTTCCGGGCCTTTCCCCTAGAGTATTAGATTTTTTTTTCCCCCTTTCCCCCAAGACTGAAGCCCCAACCTTTTTCCTGCTTTACAGGGGGCATGGCTTTGGGGAACGGGGGGCCTTTCCCTTCTCGAAAATATCTTTTTCCCTTTCCCCTTTCCCTTTTTTTCTTTTGGGGTTTTTTCCCCCCCTTGCCCCCCAGAGGTGGGATCACTTCACCCCGTCACCGCAAAAAATTTGTAGGTGGGGGAAATTGTTTAAACCCGCAGCCCAAATAAAACATCTTTATTTTTTGGGTTTTTTTTTTTCTGGGGGGTTTGCGAGTTTTTCCCTTTGGGGTTTGGGGAATAACTTTAAATTGATTGATTGTTATTTTTAAATCTTTACGTATGTTCTATATTGGGGCGGTTTGGGTTTTCCCCGTCTCCATTTCACGGGAAACAGTGCCCCACGGGGTGCTGTCTGAGGGCTTTTTTTGCGGGTTCTTAAAATTTCTTTCACTTTTCCCGGGTTCCGTGAACCCTTTTTTCATTTCCTTTTCCCCCCCTTTTTTAAAAAACCCTTTTAAAAAACCCCTCACCCAATAAGCCCTATCTAGTTTTCTTTTCAACATTTTCATCTTTTGGGTAAAAATTTCCGCTAGTTTGTTTCTTCCCCTCTTTTAAAAATTAAATTGTGCTTCCATTTTTTTTGTAAATTTATTTTCATTTATCGAAAAAGGGCAAAACATTTTTTTTGGGTAAATTCATTTAAAATTAAGTAAAAAGAAAGATTTAACAACAAAAACTTTTTAAGAACAAGATTTTAATAAGTTTTTAAATTTTCAAAAACTTTAAATTGGGTTTTTTTTTTTCCTTTCCTGGGAAAAAACAATTGGGAAAAATTAAAATTTAAATTTTTTTTAAAATTTCCCCAAATTTTTTACCTTTTTTCGAGAACAAAAAAAATTTTCGGGAAAAATACATTCCTTGTGTTTCATTTCACCTTTTTTTTAATAAGCCGTTTTCTGTTTTTTCCCGGGAAAATTTTTTTTCCCTTTTTTTTTGTATAAAACTAAAAATTACGTTTTTGTAAAAACATAAAACATAAACGTAAATCCCCTTTAATTTTTAAATTAAAATTTTTTTAAAAATGTGTTGTTTATATCTTTTTCCGGTTCTTTAAAGGGATATTTTGATAAATATTTTCAACAAGGGGAAAGCGCTTGGTTTTGATGGAAAAAATTTAAAACCAACTATTGCAACAATGCAAAGATGGGGCAGACGGGGAAAAGAGAGAGAAGAAAATAAAAGGAAACTAGAAAAGAAAAAAATAAAAGGGAAACTAAAATGAAAAAAGGGAACTAAAAGAAAGAAAATAAAAGGGGAAACTAAAAGAAAAGAAAAAAAAACTAGAAAGGGGAAAAAAAAAATTACAGGGGGAAGCTGAATTTGAAGAAAGAAATTACAGGGGGAACTAAGTTGAAGAAAGAAAATTCCCGGGGGAAGCTGAAAAAAAAGAAAAAGGGGGGGAACGAAGCGAAGAACGTAAATTTTAAAAGTTGGGGCATTTCCGAACAGAGCCCGGATGCAAAAATTTAAAAGTTAACGGGCCATCGAGAGAACCTCCCCCAAACTCCACCAGTCGGTTTCCCCCAAGCGCGCCTCAACCGAAAACAGCAAAAATTCCAAAGTTACCCGCCTTTGAAAAAAACCCGGATGACATCGATAGTTTTTTTTTTTCCCCAAAATTTGAAAGTAAACGCAAGGGCCTTGGGGGTTGGCCAAAAAAAAAGGGGGACATTTTTATATTGCTTCTTTTTTTTAAAGGGGTTAGCGTTTTTGGAAATTGTCCCAAACACACTCGCGGTGAAGAAAAAATTTAACTGAACAGTTGAAAGAAAACTCCTCAAGAAATTTCAATGTTCTTCGATCGTTTTTCGCGAAACGTTTCCTTCTGTTTGCCCTTACAAAGGAGAATCGTTCCCTCGTTTCTAATCCCTATGATCATTGTTTTAATCATGGAAAAGATTTATCAAAGACGAACAAAACTTTTCAATCACTGCGAGATCTCCTTCTTAGAGAACAACTTTTCCAGAGCGTGAGCAAAGATCCCACTTTCCCTTTAAAAAAAGGCAATTTTTAAAAAAACCCTTGGGAAATGGGTCAGATTGGGTGATCAAATTGTTTTCGCCACCCAGATAAAGGGGGGGGCTAAAGGAAAAAGGAAAATTTTCCATCTTTGGGGGCTCATCTCATGACAAACCCATCAACAGGGAAGTTACAGGGAAAAGGGAAAACGTGGGCCCTTTTTGAGTCCCCCAAGGGTATTCCCTTTTCCTGGGGAAAGGACAGGGACTTTCCCCCCGGTTTGAGTGACTTTCGTCAGTACCATACTCACCGCCGGAAAAACCCCCTTTTCTTCCAGAAAAAGTTCCGAGGTCGTTTCCCCAAAGATAAACCGCGTAAAACCCTTTTGGGGCCCGTTCGTGACAGAACCGAAGTTCCCCAAAATCCTCATTTCCGAACAACCCAAAGCATGTTTCTATTGCGATTGCAATTCCATTTAAAAGGAATTGCCCCGTTCAAACCAAAATGTTTTAAAATCCGCATTAAAATCTCCCAAATGATTTGAAGAAGGGCCCTTTTTTTGGGGACCCACATCAAGCTGTTTTATGGAAAGGGGTTAGAAAACGAGCCATCAATGAATTTCCCTTTGGTTTTTTCGAGACACTGGGGGCACCACTTCTGGTGTACGGAAATCTTTCGTGCTTTAAAACCGTATCCAACACCCAAAAGTGTAGGCTTTTTGGGGGCAAAAATTGGGAAAAGTTTTCCCCGGGGGAAAATTTTAGTCGAACCCCGTACTAAATCCGGTTTTTTCCAAAAGCCTTGGGAAATTTAAACCCCGTCGGGACTTTTCTTGGGGAATTTGCCCGGGCGCTACAGTACATGGGGGTGCTGGAGGATCGTTTGTTCCTTGGGCTTTTGAAACCAGATCAAAACATCATAAAAGCAGGGAAAGGGTACAAAACCGCTAAAAAAAACTCAAAAAATGGGTTTAAATCCAGATTACCCCCCGATGAACTAAAAAAGGGAAAAAAAAAAAGGGAAAAGACGAACGCTGACGACAATACTTTCTGCTGCTAAAACGAAAAAACTGAAAAATACCAACGGGCAAAACCAAAAATAAAAATAAAGGGAAATCGGGCATTCTACAGGGGGTGTCCGGACAGGACAACAAACAATTTTTTCGTTCCAAAAAAAACCATTAGAGAACGTACTAATACACACGGGTTCCCTGAAGCAAATTTTTCCCGGGCACTGTGGAAACAAAAGAAAAATTTAAAAAGAGTTCCCTTTATTCTTTTTAAATTGGGCCCGTGTTTCAAAGGAAGTTACAGAAAACGCCGCTCAGGGGGACAACGCCAAAAAACATCTCAGAAAGGCGCGTCCCAGTCACCTTTGGGACAAAATGCCTCCATTTCCGTTCCATTTTGGAAAGGGAGCTATTGATCCCTTTTTGGGCCTTTAAACCCCTTTTCTTCTTTCCCGGGAAACGCTAAATCTTTAAATTTGGGGGGGAAAACAGCGGGCAAGGGACCGGGGAAACGATTCCATTTAAAAAAAATTTATACAGGGGCTTTCCCGAAGCCCTTAAAATCGCGATTTTTTTTCCCGAGTGGGGCTTCCAAAAGAAATTCCTCGGGTTTTGGGGAAAGCAATTCATTTCCCCATCTCAAGAGAAATTTACAACGGGGTTTTCAATCCCCTTTCCCTTCAAAACCCCGCCAAAACATCCCCAATCGAATGGCATTTGGGTTAACGTTTTTAATGGAACATTAAAGACCATGTTTAGAAAAGGTTTTCAAGGCAGGGAACCCCCCCTGAATGGGTCGTTTTATACCCCTTTGCTTTTTGGGAACCGGGAAATCCCAACCCAAACGCGGGGGTTCTCACCAAAAAGGGGCTTCTTTTCCCGGGCACTCACCAAGGGGGCCTTTGGATCACTGATGACACAATGGGCGAAAAAAAAACCGGACAAAACCCCGACAGTAAAACTTTTTTCCAAAACGTTTTTGAACTGCATAACGTTTGAAGGTGCATTGAGCTTGGGGTCAAAGGGCAGCGATAGAAAAAAAGATGTGTATAAGGTCCCTTTGCAACAGAAAAGCAAAGGGACTTTTTTTAGGGGAGGGAAAAAGTCCCCCTTTACAAATCACTGATGAACCTTTAAAAAGCTTTGTGTTTTTGTGGAAGGGCCCTTTTCCCAAATTGGGGCGAAAAAACTTTCTGGGGAGTTTTAAATTTAAAGATCAAAATGGCAAAAACTGGAAAAGTTTTTCCATGTGAACATGTTGGAAAAAAGTATTTTAACGAACAAAGTTTTCCCTCAACCATCAGTTGAGTGGATATTCCTGTGTCCCGAAAATGATGTCAAAAATGGGCAAAACCCTTATCAGTGATGAAATTTTCCCCCAAAGTGACGTACAGGGGCAGATCCCAAAATTGTTTAAAAAACAAAAAGTAGGAGTGTTAACATCTACCATTGGGGAGAGATTTTTACCCCTTTCCAAAACCCCGTCTTTAAAAAAAAAGGGAAACCTATGTGATTTGGTTTTTGTCGAATGATTTTTCCGGGAAGAAACAGAACAGCTCAAAGACATTTTTTAAAGACTTTTAGGAGGGTTGACAGATACCCCAGGAAAGTGACTGGGATTGAAAACCCCCAAAATATTCCGTTTAAATACGAAATAAACCCAAAGCGAACCCCAAACCAAAAAACCCCCCCCCCCCTTTTTAAAAAAAGAGGTTTTCCAGAGAGGAAAATCAAGTAATGCGGATTTAAAAAGGCATAGAAAACCTTTTACATCTCCGTACACCAACCAAAGTTTATGGTGGGCAAAACCCGATGGCCGGGGCGTTTCTGCAAACGATTTCGGGAAAATAAATAAAAAACACGTGTTCGATGCCCACCCTTTCCCCGACATTGAAAACTTCTGTGTCAGCTCCAAAGGAAAATATTTTGTGAAAGTAAAATTGACAAAGGAACAGGGCAATTTTCCCCCGGGTTAAGCGAAAAAGGAAAAGCCCGCATTTTCAAACACCTTTTTGGGCTTTTCCCCAAAGGACGAAAAAGCCATTCGGTTTGGGAAAAAGCCCCAGCTTCTTTTGCTAGAATGATGCCCCGGGCCCCGAAACCCCATGAAAGTGGTTTCAGTCAGTTTTTTTGACGAAAATTTTTGGTTTGGCTGCAAAGTCCCGGGGTGACCTCCTTTTCTAACCCGCAGCTTTTTTTTTCCAGACCCAAAGTTTTTTGGGGGTTTCCCGCGAGACCACCCCAAAAATTCCCTCCCCGGTTTTTTAAAATCCGAGTTTTTGGTCAACAAAAACAGTGGGGAAAAAGGGGCCAGAAGGAAAAAAAAGTGGAAAAAATTTTTTCTTTTCAAAACCCACTACAAAAAAACAGATCAGGTCACCATAATGTTCCTACTACAACGATTTGTACCCCCCCTTTGCGTCCCCCGACGCCCCCCTTTTACTGAAAATGACGAAAGGGGGCGAAAAAAAAAGTATTTTTGTGGTCTGATGAGTGCCAGAAGGGTTTGGAGTGTGTTCAAACACCCTCAAATCATTTCTGTTCTTTTTGTTTCCCTCCCTCCAGAAGACTTTTAAATTTTTTGGGAAATGAAACCATTTTTCCCAAAGGGAAAGGGGGCGGTAAATGTTGCAGGGAAAAAAATGGGTTTGTTACAACCAGGCAATACGCCAGTAAGAATTCCAAAAGACAAAAGGTAAAAAACCCCACTATTAAGAGAGGCTTGGGTATTGATGGGAATTAAATTTCCCCGGTTTTTTGGGCTGGAAGAAAAAAATTTTGGTTACAGACGAAACCAACAGGCCCCTTTTCGTTCTTGAAAAACGTCCAAAAAAATAAGAACACAGATTAAAAGGGTGGGCTTTGGGATTGGGAGGAATTCCCCAAATTTCCCCTTGAACCAGTCCGGAACCAAAATGCATGGCCAGATTTATTGTCACGTGGGATAAAATTCATGGACAAATTTTAACTGCTTCAAGGAAAGAAAAATTCCCCGTTTTTTTTCTTTTTTAATGATTACGGTGGAAACACATTGACATGCATTTTATCAACCCGACGATTTAAAACAAGTGTATTTTTGCATAAAAGCCTTTTTAAGTGCTATAAAGTTTTACCCAAGCAAAAACTACTTAGGGTTTTAGAAAAAATATTTTAAATTTTTTGCTTTAAAACTTTCCGTAAAGAAAAGAAAAAAACATCCTTACATTTGGCTACTTCTTTTAAAAAAATAAATATGTAAGTGTGGGGTGAGCAAATTACCCTTTAAAAGGGGAAATGAAAAAACACAGTTTTTATTTTGCAATGAGACAAACCAAAATTTTTTTCAAATTTTTCACTGTCAACAAAGGAAAGCATTGACTTTTTTAATTAACCCATTTAAAATTATTGTTTATTTTGTTTACATGTCTATTTAAAACATTTACACTTTGGGGAAAAATTCTCATTTTCATGAGGTTTTTTTAAACATATGATGTGAGACAAGATCAAAGGGAAAAATAAAGTGCTTTACATCTTAAAGTAAGAACAAAAATTTGTAATTTGAATTGTTAATATCCCTAAAAATTTTTAAACCAAAAAGGAATTTGTGAAATGGGAATTTTTTAATATTTGGGGATCAAAAAGAATTTTTTATATTTTGGACTGGGAAAATTTTAAAATATGCAAATTTTTGGTGGGTCAAGGGTGGGTTTGAATTTTATACTTGATTATTAATTTGAAGAATCAAATTTTTTGATGGGTTAAAAACATTTTAGATTTTAAGGGGAAGATTTGTTTAAGTGAAGTTGCTAATCCTTTTTAAAAAATTTTCTGGAAAATTTTTTTCCCCCCCAGGAAAGGGGGGTTGGGGATGGACGTAGCCTCACATTTAAGGGAGGGGAGCTCCATCACATGTATTAAGAAATAAACATTTCCCCCATGGGCCCCTACTAAAAAGGGAAAAAAAAAATTTTTGTGTGGCTTTACTAGGTAAACGGGGGGTCCCCCCAAAAAATTGGAAATATGCCCCAGAAAGAAAGAAGGGTTGGGCATTGGTGAAAGTGAAACCCCTGGGGTGATAAATTTAAAAAAGGGTGGGAAGGGGCTTTTTTTATGGTTTTGAACACTGAGTAAGGGACCCACTAGGAGAAAGGGGGGAAAAACAGTTTTTAAAAACCCCCAGATGGCCTAGAACTCGAACCTTTCCCCGGACGTTTGGGCCTCCGCGACCATATTAAACCAAACCCTTTACCTTTAAACCCCTTTCCCCCCCACCTTTTTACCCCTTGGGGGTGGTTGAAGATTGGCCAGGGGGGAACACACCGAAACACCCCAGGGAAATTTAAGACTTTTTAGGGGGGAGGAGTCGGGAACCGTTTATCTCCCAGGGACAGGAGAAGTCGAGGGAGAGGGTTTTAACTCATCTCCCAGGACAAAGGGGAAGGCAGGGAGAAAGGGTTTGGGAAAACAATCCCCGGACGGGAGAAATCAAGGGGCGAAAAGAATCCCGAGAGAGCCCGGAAAACATGAAAGGGTGGGCAGTCTTAAATTTGGGGCCGGCATACATCAAAGGGAAGGGAAAAAATATTTAAATTTTCCCGGTCTGGATTTTTGGGCCAATGTTGTTTGGGAAAGGGCCCTGACTTTTTGAAGTCTTGCGTGAGTTAGGTTTTCCTCCATGGAAAGAGAGCTACAAATTTTAAAAACGTTTTTAAAAATTTTTGAATTTTGATTTAGTAAAGTGGGTTTTCCCCAAGGAGAGGGGGGGAAAAAAAAATTCGTATGCGCCTTTTGGGTTTTTTTGGAAAAAATTGGCCCTGTGCGTATGGGGTAAAATTTCCCGTCCCGAATGGGGCGGGGCAAAAGTGACCGTGTGACAGGGGGGCTTTGGGGTGAGACAGGGGTGTGTTGGTAGGACTTTGGGGTGAGACAGGGGATGGGTTGATAGGGCTTAGGGGTGAGACAGGGGTGGGTTGATAGGGCTTAGGGGTGAGACAGAGGATGGGTTGGTGGGGCTTAGGGGTGAGACGGGGGTGGGTTGGTGGGGCTTTGGGGTGAGACAGGGGTGTGTTGGTAGGGCTTTGGGGTGAGACAGGGGTGGGTTGGTGGGGCTTTGGGGTGAGACAGGGGGTGTGTAGGTAGGACTTTGGGGTGAGACAGGGATGGGTTGATAGGGCTTAGGGGTGAGACAGGGTGGGTTGATAGGGCTTAGGGGTGAGACAGGGGGTGGGTTGGTAGGGCTTAGGGTGAGACAGGGGGTGGGTTGGTGGGGCTTAGGGGTGAGACAGGGGATGGGTTGATAGGGCTTTGGGATGAGACAGGGGATGGGTTGATAGGGCTTTGGGGTGAGACAGGGGTGGGTTGGTAGGGCTTAGGGGTGGGACAGAGGATGGGTTGGTAGGGCTTAGGGGTGGGACAGAGGATGGGTTGGTAGGGCTTTGGGGTGAGACAGGGGGTGGGTTGGTAGGGCTTAGGGGTGAGACAGGGGGTGGGTTGATAGGGCTTAGGGGTGAGACAGGGGATGGGTTGTAGGGCTTAGGGGTGAGACAGGGGGTGGGTTGGTAGGGCTTAGGGGTGAGACAGGGGGTGGGTTGGTAGGGCTTAGGGGTAAGACCGGGGATGGTTGGTAGGGCTTAGGGTAAGACAGGGGATGGGTTGGTAGGGCTTAGGGGTAAGACAGGGGATGGGTTGATAGGGCTTAGGGGTGAGACAGGGGGTGGGTTGGTAGGGCTTAGGGGTGAGACAGGGGGTGGGTTGGTAAGGCTTAGGGGTGAGAGAGGGGTGGGTTGGTGGGGCTTAGGGGTGAGACAGGGGATGGGTTGTAGGGCTTAGGGGTGAGACAGGGGGTGGGTTGGTAGGGCTTAGGGGTAAGACAGGGGATGGGTTGTAGGGCTTAGGGGTGAGACAGGGGTGGGTTGGTAGGGCTTAGGGGTAAGACAGGGGATGGTTGTAGGGCTTAGGGGTGAGACAGGGGTGGGTTGGTAGGGCTTAGGGGTAAGACAGGGATGGGTTGTAGGGCTTAGGGGTGAGACAGGGGGTGGACGAAGGGCGGGGAATCACCAGATGTCAAGGCGGCAGGATAGCGGGTTCGGCTGTAGACACTGATCAATGAAAGTTCCACTTCATGGTCACCCTCTCCGACTTCTCCTCTGTGAATTGAGTTCAGGAGATATAAATTGATTATAGTGTGAGTGTTTCTGGCACGATATTCTGCTGTCCCTGTTTATCTGAAACAAACGCAATTATGATATTAAATGTACAAAATATGATGTTTTCATTCCCTGCTAACTGGCAATATAGAAAACAGAAACTGAATGTTCTACTGCGAAGGATTTGGATAAGGAGGTGGGTGGAAGGGGTGTGAGCAGGTATGAAGTGTTCCTTTTTTAAACAACCCACGGCCTCCAAATGTATTCAGGAACTCTACGTCTTCCGGATATTGGACAGCGTTTCACAAACTGGCTAATAGAAGTCCCTTCCAAACATTGAGGTTGATCTGAAACACTGTCCGTGAATGCTCATGCGTGCGGACTCCGAAAGATTGGATTTTCCTGTGAGTGGTCAAGGGTTCGTGGGTGATGTTTGGAGGGACCGTGTGATTGTGTGGGGACTGTCCAAATTCATACGTGTAGTGGAAAAGGAACAGGACAGACATGGACTGACGTGGACAGACAATACTTGTAAATGGACCAGGAAGAACTTTGCTGCCATCTGACCACTTGCCCATAGCCATCAGAGGTGTAGTGATCGTCAATGAAGTGCCAGCCACTGACCGGCTGAGCTCTGGCACTGGCGCAGAGTGAAAACCCATCACATCAGGCCAAGGCCGGTGCCGTGGAGGATATGCAGGCAATTAGGAATCTCCACTATGTTGTCTGTGCACTAGATACCCTGCGCACAGGTCTTGATCAACCAGCTCCATACACTGTGTCCATCACCGGCAAGCTTCACCTTTTCTATACCAGGTGAAAAATTGCGCATTGTACCATTAAAGTGTGGATATATCAATGTATTGCGATATAAAAACACATAGTGACTATTAATGTCTGAATAATGTAGGTGTGCACACATCCATGCTTTTAAAACATGAAGAATGACTATCCCTTTTCTGTATTGTCTGCCAGTGCACACAAGACTGCTTCTATTCAAGTTTGCTCACACCCAGATTATACCGAAACTGTTAAACCTTCGTTGTCGTTATTGTTCACATACGACACTTTGCAGTGGCCTGTATTCTCTCCACTTTTGACCCTTGTCTCTTCAGATTTGATTCAGAGTTAATGTCCTTTGCCGTTCTACATCAATTTTTGTAGCTTGTGCTAGGTATACAACTGAATAGGAAATCATTCCGCGTTTGTCACGCTTCATAGTTTTTTGCGTTTCAAATTTTTCTCTTTTTTTTTTTCTTCGTTTTTTTTGTCTTAATTCACCAAATATAATTATGTTTAGAAAACGAACAAAACATTTTAAAAAGTATAAGCCTTAACAAATTCATTCTT
>JAFLJL010009291.1:0-2500 GCA_018398815.1 Conus ventricosus
TTTAAGAAGCTTCACAAAATTCAGTTCTTCCAGCAGAAAATTAGGAGACACGTTCACAATAATATTTGAAATTTCTGTCTTTAAAGATGTGGAGAGGGATGGGGTTGTGGGCGTTAGTGACGTCCTTATAAAAGGAATTAATATTAGCTGGCAAAACTTAGACGTTAAACGTCTTAAGTTACCATCGTCATTCTTCACAATGGTGAGGATATTAAGGTCATAACAACAAGCAACAAAATCAATGTTGACTTAAATAGAAACAATCTTACAGAACTGAATTGGATTAATCTTACACATTTAGGCCTCATAGGGTTTTATTATACTGAACAAGTTTTGACGGAGAGTATGATAAATATAATAACTGGATTAGATTAAATTCTGTTATAAAAACTATGGAGCAGTTAAACTTTATGACAAAAACTCCTCATTGTTCATTAATTTGTGGACAAACTGGTTGTGGAAAAACAATATTTGTCCTCAACCTATTACAAACAGTTTATCGTTATAATTTTGATTATATTGTGATATTCTGTCCAACACTTAAAAGGAACAAAGCATATCATGATAGAAGGTTTATATGGACAGACGATGACGTATATTTAGTTGATCCTAGCACTAAACTGAGTGAGTGTTTAGAATACTTTTATAAGGTGTCTGAGGGAACGCAGACACTCTTTATTATAGATGACTGTTCGGCATGCAGAAAAAGATATAGTTAAAAAGAGAAACACTTTGTCAAAACTGGCTTTCAGCGGAAGACATGATGGGATAAGTGTGTGGATTTTATGTCAAAAATATAACTCCGTTTTAAAAGACTTTAGAGAACAGTTAAAGACTGTAGTTTTATTTCACATGAAAGACAGAGACGCATTTGATGAATGTATGCGCGAAAATGATGTTATTGAAAATGATCAGAAAAAACACAGGATTAAGCAAAAACTAAAATCTGAAAAGTTTAGTAAATTAGTATTGAAAACGGACAACCCTACACAGTATGTTTGTTTGTAAAAAATCGTTATTTTTTGGTTATTAAAGTCTTACTTGTCAGAGAACTAATAAATGCCGATTCTGGGGTCAACCATCCCGAAACTGGTTGAGGGATGGTTGAGCCAGAATCGGCATTTATTAGTTCTCTTGCATGCATGCATGCCCCCGCGCGCGCACACACACACACACACCACGCACACACACACACACACACACACACACACACACACCACACACACACACACACACACACACACACACACACACACAACACGCATGCACACACACACACACACACACGCGCGCACGCACACACACACATACACGCATACACACACACACACACAACCAACACAACCAGCCACACACACCACACACACACACCACTCACACACACACACACCTCACACACACCACACACACAAAAACAACACACACACACCACACACACACATTATATAATAATAATATATATAATATAATATATATATATAATATATAATATAACTATACTATAATATAGCTAATGTGAAGGAAAAAAACCAACAAATTTCTAAATTTGTCCCAATAATTTCGACCACCAGGCCTTCCTCAAGGGGAATTTTATTCCACTGAGAGCATTGTTTTATAGATCACAAAGTTTTCCATGACCATAATCAACCACGCTCAAACTGCAAACTATGAGAAAAAAATCACATCTTCTACCTGACGGAAACGGATAACATGGCCGAAAGACTGAAATGGGAACAAGGCTGGGGCGGCTTGAGGGGGGGGGGGGGGGGGGGGGGCGAAGGCAGGGAGGCGGGGGGGGGGGGTGGGGGGCGGGGGGGGGGGGGGGGGGGAAGGAAAAGAAAAAAAAAAAACCGTGGCGGGTGGGGCGACAAAAAGGGGGGGGGGGGAATGAACTGTACTCCTCTCTCTCTCTCTCTCTCTCTATCTCTCTCTCTTTCATCTTCTCTCTCTCTCTCTCTGTTTCCTTCTCCTTCTTCTGGGGGGGGGGGGGGGTGGGGGGGGAGGGGGTGGGGGTGGTAGTCCTTTCGAGAGAGAGAAGGGGGCGATGAACTATACTCCTCTCCTCTCCTCTCTCTTCTCTCCTCTCTCCTCCCTTCTCTCTCTCTCTCTCTCCTCTCTCTCTCTCTCTCTCTCTCTCTGGGGGGGGGGGGGGGGGGGGTGGGGGGGGGGGGGGGGGGGGGGGGGGGGGGGGCCTGGGGGGGGGGGGGGGGGGGGGGGGGGGCTGGGGGGCTGGGGGCCTGGGGGGGTCTGGGGGGGGGGGGCGCGAAGGGGGTAGTCCTCTCTCCTCTTTCTCTGTCCGTCTATATCACATCCACATATCAACCTAAACCAAACGCTACTAGTCCCCTACCACGAGACCCAGAGTCACGCCACTGGAACCCTGCCACCAGTTCCGTCTCCCCTCTCTCTGTACCTCTTTCTCACTCTCTCTCTCCTCTGGGGGGGGGGGGGGGGGATGAACTGTACTCCTCTCTCCTCTATCTCTATCCGTCTTTATCTC
>JAFLJL010009291.1:7500-14278 GCA_018398815.1 Conus ventricosus
TAAAATTTTGTTTTTTGTATGATTTTAAATATTTCCCTTCGTTTATGCCCTTCAACCCCTGTAGATTAATGCCCATGTACCTTTTTGTCTACGTTTATGCCACCCCATTTTATTACCCCCACCCCGCTCATTCCGCCCCTCTTAAAAGGGCTATGGATACTCTTTTTAAAGGAAACACAGACAAGACATCGGTTCCCCCCAAGAAAAAAAATGGCATGGGAATGGAAATTGCAGGGGACCCAAATGAAGGACAGCACCTTTCATTAGACGTCAAATATTTTTATAACGACTATCGGGCCTCATCTTCCGGGGGAATGGGGGTGAGGGCCTACGTTACGCAATACCCCTTTGAGGAGTGTTGGTAGCATGGAGTCGTAAGTTGGAGGGGCCCACCTGGGGTAACCCAAGCGGTTTTGTGGTGAACCCTTCTACCACAAAAACTGCCATCATAAAGCTTAAGGTTTTGTAACCCCGGATGGTAAACATGTCCTCAGTGTTCCCCAAAAAACGTAAGCAATAGACCTCCCCCTTTTATCCGTTTCCGGGCCCTCATGGGTTTTCCCCGGGCTGTGCACTCTCGAACTGTGTAGCACCAGAAGAATTGGCGGGGAGTCACAGCAAGAGAACACCGACGGGCACCCTTGCGCAGTTGAGATCAGAGGGAAAGGTTTCGGGTTGCGGGGAATTTTTTTAAAACTTGTCTTTAAAATCATTTTTCCTTTTTTTGTTTAAAAGGTGTTTGGGGCCCTGTTCGGGATTACTTCCCAAATGTTTGGTTTTAAACAAAGATTTGCCGACAATGTCTGCAACTGAAAAAATTAAAAGATGTAGGGGTAGTGCACCGTTGCCCCCTTTCATAGCGACTGCGATTGCCCACCCAAATAGAAGTCAGGTTGCTGACATATTCATATTGTGGCGCTGGCGGGTTTATCCCCTTCTGCTTTGTGCACCGGTTTAGAATCTGTTTGGCTTGACCTTTTAACCCTGGTTACATCTTTAACATCCAACCCGGGGTGAAGTGAACATAAAGATAAAAATAAAAGTTTAAAAAGAAACCACAATTGGGTTTAAAGCAGAATGGGAATGACCAAAAAAAAAAAAAAATCCTTCGCCGATGACTTTTTTTTTATGATTAAAAGAGAGTTTGATAAATCACAAAAGCCCCTTGTTTTGTGTGAAAAAAAGCTCTGAATTTGTGCACAGGCCCCAGTATATTTTAAGAACAACCCATGAAGCAAAAGGAACTTTCACAAACGAGTTTTTTCCCCTTTAATTGTAAAAATTATGTTTCCGAAAAAAAACAACACCCCCCAACAAAATTACGAACGCACACACCACCACCACCACCCACCCCCCAACCACACACACACACCACACACACAACACACACACAAATTTCCTCACCACTACCCCCCCCACGACGCACCCCCGCAGCACGCAGCAGAAACAAAAGACCACGACGCACCCCGTCCAAACCCCCCGCCGCAGCACACAACACCAAACCCCCAAACCCACACACACAAACACACAAACACAAAACCCCCCCCACACCACCCCACAAAAACAACTTAAACCACTCAACTTTTGGGGATCACCCCTGACTCCTTTTCCCGGTGGAATTCTGAAATGTGTCTTGGGGGAAAGAGACCCACTTTGGAAAGTAATACCCCAATTGAAACAACCCGGGCCCCTTCTTTTTTTGTTTTTGTTTTTTATATTTCTCCTTTTTTTCTTTCGTTTTGTTTTACCGCCCTTTTTTCTTTTTTTCGGGTTTTTTTTTTCATTTTTTTCCCTTTTCCATTTTATTTTTTTCATTGTCTATTTTTCCTTTCGTTTTTCTGTTTTTTTTTTTTTTTTGTGCTTCTTTTTCAACGAAATCTTTTGTTTTAATCGTTTTCTCTTCTTTTTGTGTGTTTTGTTTCTTTTTTTCCCCCCCCGAAAAACATTTTCTTTTTGGTAAAAACACATGCTTCCCCCTATGGGGGTGTCCAAAAAAATATTTCCCTTTTTTCCCTGAGTGCTAAAAAGTGGTCCCTGCAAATTTAAGTTTACATCGCGCCTTCGCTTAATTAAGGCGTTCAGACCAAATTTACAAGGGGTAGAACACTGGTCCCTTATGTGTGGTGCGTGCGTGCGCGCGGGTGTGTGTATGTGTGTGTTAGTTGGTGTGTCTGTGTGTGCGATGCATGTTGTGTGTGTGTGTGTGTGGGTTGTGTGTGTTGTGTGTGTGTTTTGTTTGTGGTGTGGTGGGTGTGGTTTTGTGTTGGTGTGTGCGCGAGCGTGCGGGGTGGTGCGTGGGTGTGTGTGTGTGTGTGGTGCGGTGTGAAAGTGTGTGCGTGCGTGTTGTGTGTGCGTGCGTGCGTGTACGTGTGTAGTGTGTGTGTGTGTGTTGTGGTGTGTGTGTTGTGTTGTGTGTGGTGTTTTGTTGGTGTGTGTGTGTGTGTGGGGTGGTGTGTGTGTGTGTGTTGTGTGTGTGTGTGTGTGTGTGTTTTTGTGAGCGGCTTGCTGCGGCTCTGCGTGGGTGTGTGTGGGGTGTTGTGTGTGGTGTGTGTGTTGTGGTGTGTGTGGTGGGGTGTGGTGTGTTGTGTTTGTGTGTTTGGGCGGGCGCGCCTGGTTGTGTTTCTTCTTAGTGCGAGTGTGGTGGTGTGTGTGGTGTGTGTTGTGTGTGTGTGTTGTGTGTGGTGGTGTGTGTGTGGTGTGGTTTTGGGGTGTGAGGGTGCGTGGGGCGGCGTGCGTGCATGGGGGGTGGGGGTGTTGGTGTGTGTGTGTGTGTTGGGGTGTGTGTGTGTGTGTGTGCGCGCGCGCGCGCGCGGTGTGTGAATGTGTGTGTGGAAGTGTATGCGTGTGTGGTGCGTGCGGGCGTGGTGTGTGTGGTGTGTGGTGTGTGTGTGTGGTTTTGTGTGTGTGTGTTGTGTGTGTGGTTGTTGGGGTTTTGGGGTGTGTGCAGTGTGTGTGTGTGTGTGTGTGGTTTGTTGTGGTGGGGTGTGCTGTGTGTGTGTTGTGTGTGTTGTGTGTGGTGGTTTTTTGTGGTGCGTGCGTGGTGCGTTGCGTGCGTGCGTGGTTGGGGTGTGGTGTGTGTGTGTGTTGTGTGTGTGTGTGTGTGTGTGTGTGTTTTTTTGTTGTGTGTGGTGTGTGGTGGTGTGTGTGTGTGGTGTGTGTGTGTTGGGTGTTGGTGGGTTTGCGTGTGTTGTGTGTGTGTGTGTGTGTGCAGTGTGTCACGATTAAAAAAGAAAAATTAAAACCCCAAGTCTAATGGGGCCCCGAGGATGAAATGTATAGATTTACCCTGTCTGGGGGCCCGGATAATAAAAAAGGTCCAAATTTTATCCCCGCCTTAACTTCCCCGCCTGAATCAACCCCTCACTGTGGGTGGGCAGGGGGGTTTTCAAGCAAGAACATTCAGCCCCCGGGGTGCTTCGAAAATGGGACCCTCATCTTTTAAACAATGGTCTAATAGTTAAAAAGCGGCCGCTTTTTGGTGCTTAAGCAATAAAAAAGTCACTTTGTTGTTTCTTCTAAAAAAACGAAAGTCCCAAAATGGATTTTCTTAGGACGGGAGTTATTTCGATTCAGCCCCGATAGCTCAGGAATAAAATTTAAAGGGCCCAGAAGGGTATCAAGTGAAAGACATGTTTAAAAGCAAACGGGGTTGTTGGCTTACCCCAAAATTGTCCCCCAAATATTAAAAAAAAAAAATAAATTAAAAAAAGTCAGAATCAGCAAATTTCTCTCCCCTTTTCTCTTCTTCTCTCCCCTTTTCTCCTCTCTCTCTTCTTCTCTTTCTCTCTTCTTCTTCTTGTAGCGTTTGTGTATTTTGTATGCCTCTCCTGTTGTAGCGTGTGTGTATGTGTGTTGCCTTTCTTCTCTCTCTTCTCTCTCTTTTCCTTTCTCCCCCTCTTCTTCTTCTCTCTTCTTCCCCCTTCTCCTTGCCCGTCTGTCTGTCTCTCTTCTCCCTCTCGTCTGTCTCTGACTCTTTCTTTCTTCTGTCTCTCTTGTCTTCTCTTGGTCTTCTCTCTCTCTTCTCTTCTTTCCCTCTTCTGCCGTCTGTCTCTTATTCCCCCTCTCTCTTGTCTCTGTCTCTCTGTCTCTCTGGTTTTTTCTCTCTGTCTCTCTTCTCTCTTCCTCTCTCTCTCTCTCTTTTTTCTTCTTTCTTCTCTCTCTCTTCCTCTCTCTCTCTTCTTCTTCCCTCTCTGGGCCCGGGGAAATTTTCCCCCGTTTCCCCCTCCCAAAATTTACAACAAAAAAAAGTCCCCCAGACTAATGAGGTTGACCCGGCCCGCAATGGTGCCGGCCCCCAAAGGGGGGTTTGGTGCAATGAGTGCTGGGGGAAAGGGGCACAGTGTTAGTCAAGGGCGGCCAACAGGGGAAGAACACACTTTTCCCTTGACACCTGTGCTTCCCCCCCTTTTCCCTTTTTAGTCTTTTTTTCTTGTTAAAGTTGTTGTTGTTGCTGTTGTTGTGTTGTTTTTGTTGTTGTTTTTTTTTGTTGTTTTTGTTTTTGTTTTTTGTTTTTCTTGTTTTTTTGTTGTTGTTGTTTTGTTTGTTGTTTTTCTTCTTTTTTTCTTTTTTCTTCTTCTTCTTTCTTTTTTCTTTCCCCCTCCTTCTTCTTTTTTTCTTCTTTCCTTCTTTTCTTCTTTTTTTTTTCTTTTTTCTTTTCTTTTCTTTTCTTTTCTTCTTTTCTTTTCTTTTTTCCCTTTTCTTTTTCTTCTTTTCTTCTTCTTCTTCTTCTTCTTTTCTTCTTCTTCTTTTTTCTTCTTCGTCTTCTTTCTTTTCCCCCCCTCCTCTCCTCCTCCCCTCCCCCCCTCCCCCTCTCCTCCCCCTCCTCCTCCTCCTTTCCCCCCTCTCCCCCCCCCCTTCTTCTTCTTCTTCTTTTACTCCTACCTATCCCTTTTCCCCCCCTCCTCCTCCCCTCCTCCCCCCCTCCTCTCCTCCTCCCTCCCCCTCTTTCTTTTTCTTCTTTTTTCTTTTTCTTCTTTTTTTTTCTCCTTCCTTTTCTTCTTCTTGGGTATTTTTTTTTCTTTTTTTTTTTCCCCGAATTTTTTGTCTTTATGTCTTTTAATTTTTTGTTTCTTTCTGTTTTTTTCTGTCTTTTTTCTTGCTTTTTTTTTTTTTTTTGTAAATTTTTTTCTTCTGTACTTCTTTGCGCTTTTTTTGTCTGTTGTTTTGTTTTTTTTTTTTTTGTTCCTTCGTCCCTTTTTTTTTTTTTTTGATTCTTTCCTCTTTATTTTTTTTCCTTTTTTCCTTCAAATTTTTCCCCCCCCCCCTTTTTTTTTTTTTCCTTTCTTTCTGTATTTTTTTCCCTTTTTATTTCTGTTCTTTTTCTTTCCATATTCTTTTGATCTTCTGACCTTTCCTTTTGTTTTTCTTTTTCGTTTTTTTTTTTCATTTCCCTTTTTTGTTTGCTGTGTTTTTTTCTTCTTTTTTCCTCCATCCTGTTTTACCCCCGTTCTTTGCTTTTTTTTTTGTTTTTATTTCTTGCTTTTTTTCTTTTTCATATCTTGCCCAGTGATTCCGGCATACATTTGTTCATAATTAGCACAATGTGTTCGTCTCTTTCAAATCGTAAGCTCTGTAGATGTTATTGCCTTGTCATCTTCTTCCTTCTGTAGCCGATTTATTTGACTTTGACTTACTTTTGGCTTAGTCCTCTGAATTCCCTGGGGAACTTAGGGCCTCAACCACACTCTTCCAGCGGACACGGTTTCGGGAGATCCTCTTCAGCTCGACCCACGTCATTCCGGCGGCCTTCACTTCCGCGTCGGTACTCCTTCGCCATGTCTGTCTTGGTCTTCCCACTCTTCTTTTGCCTGAGGGTTCCATTCAAGGGCTTGTCTTGTGATGTTGGATGGAGACTTTCTGAGGGTGTGGCCAATCCATCCCCACTTCCGTTTTCTGATTTCTGATTCTATTGGAACTTGCTTGGCCTTGTTCCCCAGTTCTGTGTTCACAATGTTTCGCAGACATCTGTTGGTAAATGTTTGGAGTTCGTGGGTGTTTGTCTTTGTTGTTCGCTACGTTTCAGAACCGTATAGAAGAACAGATTTCACATTCGAGTTGAAGATTTGATCTTGTTGTGGAGTGAGAGGGCAGAGGAATTCCACATAGGCCGTAGCGTAATTCATTTGACCATGGGTTTTAACTTCCACGCTCATCAAATTATTTTTGTCCATAAATCGCTACATCGTTTGATCAAGAAATTCATGACGCCACCATGTCCTGTTCAGTTAACACCACATGTTGTCAATGCATTAACGTGTGTGTGTGTGTGTGTGTGTGGTGTGTGTGTGGTGTGTGTGTGTGTGTGTGTGTGTGGTGTGTGTGTGTGTGTGTGTGTGTGTGTGTGTGGGTGTGTGTGTGTGTGTGTGTGGTGTGTGTGTGTGTGTGTGTGTGTGTGTGTGTGTGTGTGTGTGGGTGGGTGGGTGGGTGTGGGTGGGTGTGGGTGTGGGGTTGTGTGTGCGTGCGTGCGTGCATGCGCGCATGCAATCATTTATGTGTGAATGTCTGTGCGCACGCTTGTGAGTGAGTGTGGTGTGTGTGTTGTGTGTGTGTGTGTGTGTGTGTGTGTGTGTGTGTGTGTGTGTGGTGTGTGTGTGTGTTTGGGGTGTGTGTGTGAGTGTGTGTGTGTGTGTGTGTGTGTGTGAGTGTGTGTGTGTGTGGAGTGTGTGGGCACGCGCGCGCGTGCGTGAGGAGTGTGTGGTGTGTGTGTGTGTGTGTGTGTGGTGTGTGTGTGTGTGTTGTGTGTGTGTGGTGTGTTGTGTGTGTGTGTGGAAGAGTGAGA
>JAFLJL010009300.1:2500-17500 GCA_018398815.1 Conus ventricosus
CGATCTTTAAGGGCAGACTTTTTTAGAAGAGAGAGTCTCTCCTTAATTAATATACGGAGGGTTGTTTTCATAATTCCTTTCAACTTCATACACATCTACGCTCCATATAGGATCTGGTAGCAATAATTCTAACATCACTTCCCGCACTCCAGAGCATACAAGTACCTTACTTTAGTCCACACGGCAAGAGTTATTGATTACCCTGCACATCTAGTAATGCTATTTTTTTTCAATTTGATTGCGTTTACTGGTTTAAACCTGTTGCTTTAAATTCTTCATTGTTCATGGCGCTAGACTGCTGGCAATCTCCTAACCCATTCTGTGTTTTACGCGTTCGTACTTCGTATGTCCATAATTTCTCTGTGATATTGATAGGAACACAGGCGGTTTCAGCTAGATTCTTATTAAAGTTTTCTACCTAGGCTTGTGATCGATGTTGCCTGGGCTCCCTCTCTTAACTGAAACATGAAATGTATTTAAAACACTGGATACAGAACCTTTAAATCACTTTTGCCATCATCACCTGATCAGCCTAGATACTTTAAAATGGGCCTTCACATGTATATTTGTTGTAAAGCCACAGCCACAGCAGTTGAGCTTTTATCCGTTAAAGGTTTCAGCGTCTTTTGTATCTTGAAGCCATGTCAACAACTGTCAGAGCATACTTATTAAACCTTTTTTCTTTTCTATTTTAATCATGTGGGAGATACAACAAGTCCATTTGGTGGGTGTCATTTGAAACTGATTTAACAAATCTAGGTCTTATTATTCTTTTGGGCAGGCAGCTATATTGCCAAATTGCCTGTTTTGGAAGCCAGTCTTTCGCATCTGATTCAGACCCTCTAGCGGCTACTCCGTTTTTCAATAGCAGTCTTTCCTTTTCCAATACCCTTAGGAGATTAATATATTTTGTACATCGTATTGTCCATAAGACGGACTGTATTTTAATTGTGTTTTAATTGTTTTTTAGATTGTTAGTGCAAGAATATAGATTGCGCCCATAGCACCCACAATAAAACCAATTTCTGCTATTTTCTGTTCTTCAGACGGCTCATAAAAGTCAACCGTTCTGCTGCGGCGATGTTAGAACTTCTTTCCTGTCACTAATTAATACACATTCATTGCCACATCACGTCTGTAAATGTGTGCTCCTGCATGGCTCCTGTTCCCTATACCTTTTATTAAAAAAGTCTAGGTGAGCAATTCGCCTTTTCCTTCTTCTCAGTAAGCGTCTCTTGCCTTACTAAATCATCTATTGCCTTGTTAAGACGCTCTCTCTCTTCATCGGACCTCAATTTACTACACATATAATTGCTTCCAGAGAAGGCAAAGCCTTAACATAGCTCCTCCTACCATCAAACACTCCCGGCCATCTTTTTATAAATCAAAATTTCTAGATTAATCTTTCCTATGAACTACATATCGGAATAATCCCCTGTTAACAAGAAAGTCTTTTAGGCAATCCCTGGCAGTAATTACAACTATAACCTTAACAATGTCCTCAATGTCAAACCTTAACCTTCCTAGATCAGCCCGGCTTCATTTTAAACATGTTTTTTGCTAACACGCTATATAGCCCTATACTAGGCCGCTAAATACAGCAGAGTGGATGGGAGGAGTATCTTTTCTTCACTCATCGTTTTATTAACTAAAAAAATAATTAAAAATAATCATAATACATAGGCTGTCTATGTGCTTTTTAATCAATATAATCTTTTGTGTTAAACAAAAAATAAATTGCAACTAGTTTTGGCGAATCTTCTTTCTTCCCCATGTTTGGTGCTTTTATTCCTAACAATCATTTTGCAAGGGTGAATATACTATAACACCAACGATAGGCACTGCATAATTAACCAGCGTTCAACTATGGTTTTAAAAAGTAATATATATTTTTTATTGCTTTTTTAAAATTGGATTGTGACGAACTTAATAAAGTGTGAGGAGCAGGCAGACTACTCCGTAGACAACTGTCATAAAGGAAAGATATACTCTCTGGCTTGGTTTGGGAAAACTAGACAGTATTTAGGCGATAACTAACGTATTGACAGATTCAACAACTGTCTACATCCAGACATGAGAAGTACACGCTAGGTACGAAGCGCAGTTAAGGGTCAAAAATGTTAGATCAGTGGGGCAGACGAATGAATAGCGATATTCTAAGTTAGTAATTAAGATTGGCGCCGTTGATTCAGAGAAGGATTTAAAAATACGACTTATACGCAAATCCGGTTTCTAAAACAAGTCCCTAGAAACTCAAGCAATTTGACATGTACTACATATTTGGGACGATGCTATGTTCCATTCATCATGGATTAATTACTTTTAATCATATTAATTTTGATCAATATTAAATTTAATTGCAATAAAAAAAATGAGCAATCAGGAGAAGAATCGCCGCAGACAGTCCCACAGAACAAGTGAATGTACCGCAGGGTCAGAAGTACCACAAGTGATACTGTTACTAAGAACTAAAAAACCTGGACGTGTTGAGGCGGGGCGAAAAACTGCTGAATAGAAACAAACGAGAAAATCAAACCAATCAGCAAAAACAAAATTGTTAGATAGTAATACAGCATCGCCACCGCCAACAACAACACAATTAACAACAACACAATCAATCGATAAGAAATGAATCATATGTAATGGGAGCTGCTGTTATGTTGCTGGGGGGTGGTTTTTAGCATACAAATACTAACGGCATACCTAACAACAAAGCGCAAGCCCCCATACAGTAACAGAAGAAGAACCGCCTCTGCAAAAAAAGTGCAACCTCCTGCAGTAGATCCCATTTTCTAAGGAATAGTTTTTTACGAACTAGATAAAGTACAAGTAAGAACTAGGATACGGTACAAGTTAAGTTAGTTATCAAAAGTACTTTTAAAGGTTAAGTTGCAAGTAAATACAAGTAAAGTGATCAAAAAAATATAAGTTCTTTTTTAAGTGCTAGTTATGTATCTTAAAATAAGTACTAGTTATGTTCATTAAATAATTCTTGTTAAGTTCTTATAAAGTACTAAGTTAGGCTCTCAGTTAAGTACAAGCAGGTCTGTCAAGTTAATCTTAGTAAAGTTCTCCAATGCCGCTACAGCATATGAAAACTCAGGATTGACGTAAGGTTCTCTTGTTATGTAGAGACTAGTGATTTTTTGTTAACTGCAGTGTGTTTACTTGATAGGAGAGTAGAGCGCAGATTAACATTTGGTTGATGAAATACTTTGTTTTCAAAGAGAGCTTGCTTGTAGTTGTCGTGGAGTTATATAGTTTTGACAACTTTCCTTTACTTTATGCTTTAGCTTTTTTCATTACAGAAGTCTGGCTAGCACACGCTGTACATCTTTGCCCGCAAACCAACAAATTCTTTGATAACGCCATTCAGTTCATCCTTCATCTTTCCAATACTTTCTTTTTCACAGTGAATGTAAAAGGGCTGGTCTTTTGGATAGTCATGTGTCTACCATCCCATCAACTCCTTAGCTACTTCTGCCTTCTAAGTCGTTTGTAAAAGTCTCTGTGGAACGTCTAGATAAAACTATCAGTGTCTTGTAAAGTACACTTGCTTCTAGTACAGCGATTTAAGTAGACGTACAGAAATTCTAACATCAATAACTTTGACAACTCTAATACAGTTAAGCCTGATAAACACGAATGTTCAACGTAACATCCATTTTTCTTCATCATAATGCCAACCAAAGCTGTCGTTAAATCTTCTAAAGTCTTGATTGTTAGGTTTAGGAGCAAACTTAATTGCTTGGATTTCTTTTGTAACAATTCACATCTTTAAACTATTGTGTACGTTCTCCATGGTTTTGGCCAAAACAGCTGTTGTTCAACAGTTTCAAGAAGTCTGTTTTCTGAAGCGTCAGTGGCTTGGGTTCTAAGATCAGTATTCTTCTTGATGTATGGCCTCATAAAAAAAAAAACGGGCTCTTGATCAAAAGGCAATGATTCTAGTGAGCGCTGGTCAGCTTTAATTTCCGTGTCTTAAGTAAAACTGTAGGAGTCAGTAATGACACACATATTTAGTTTTTGTGTCTAAGATTAGGCACCAGTTAGTCGGTTCGATAGGACCTCCTCTTTATCCTTTCTGCGGCTAGGGGGTAAACGTTGTGGGGATCGTGAAGTTCATACGGGTATTTCTAATTCCTACTTCTAAAATTAAGTCCCATTGAATTATCAGGCGTAACTGTGACAACATACTTTAACACAGTATTAACAACATGAGCCCTTTTATCATAGTAAAGTTCTCAGTGGAAGCGGCTGACTCATGGCCAATCCATACAAGATTGTTGCGTCTAAGTACATTAGATAGTTGGATGGTTTTTAAGTGGATCATAATCGTCTAAATACTTGTTTGTTGCTTTGCAGTACGGATGTAGGCCAAGCTAATACCTCCCCACACCCGTCTTCAACTCATCTGAAGTGTGAGAAGATCAGAAATTAAGTCAATCTGAATGTTTGTAGACTTTAAGACGCGTCCCAAGAAAGACCTGGGGGCAGAGATGTAATGTGAGGAAGTCTAAGTTGTAAATGTTTCATGCATGTAAATCTGTAATTCTGAAAGACGACTGCCAATAAACACACGTCAGCCAATAAATATTGAACGTGATAGTCGCCCATCGTTTCACAGTGGTATTCTGTCCAGGCTTTCTGTGCTTATTCATATTCAGATAGTCAGTTATGTCTTTGCCTCTAAACCTAGAAAAGAAAGCGCCATTAGGAGGAAAGCGAGTCTTCATCAAACCTAACCACGAGTTCATTATTGCAAAAGGATAAACTCCTGTACGCACTAAAGATGGATCGAAGTATTAGTTTATGTGATTAGAAAGTCTTGTAGAGAGCCTGCTAACATTTCCAAACTAGCCATCAGATTTTGGGCAGAGTCAGTTAAAGGATAAAGAGTCAAGAGTAAAAGTCCAAGTACTTTTTCTGAAGACTGTGCAATGCAGGTAACCCTCTAATATCGAAGTCACTGCTTGCATGATAAAATGAAGAATCGTAGCCTCGTAAGTTATAAAGAAGATAGGCATTACCATGTCCTTAGGGGGGGGGGGTCCCCCAACCTTAAGCTGAAGATTACAAATTGTTGAGCGCGGCCCCTCTAAACTTCCAGTAAATGTGATCCGTGGTCTCTTACAGCGTGGCCTAATAATTCCTTTAATGCAAATCCAACAGTGTGTAGATGATCATAACATCTTGGACTTCAGAAGTCATAACAATGCCTGAAAAGGTTCAGTTGATTGGAATAAATGATTACGAAGTTGTTTCATCTGCTCTAAAAATCTGCTAGCTGATTTGGGGCCTCTGTAAATCTCAGTGTTGTGTGTTGACCGTCCTGACCTAACAACAATAAACGCATAAGAACAAGAATCTGAATGGTGGGTTAATAAGTTGTTTTTTGTTCTGCTGTTTGGCCGTAGTACTGCTGTAAGATTGATTCAAAGTCAGCATAAACCATTATGACTCACCTGATTTGTGTACATTCTAAAACTAACTTTAGACCCCGGGTTAAGGCGTAAGGAGTTTGTTTCACAGTCTACAAAACTTTTTACAATGTGTTTCTATGACTGGCCAGCTGCTTCTATGTTGGGATCTAACCAGACACCTTTACAAAGCCCTTTGTATAGCTGATTCTTTGACGTATAGGCAGACTCTGCTAATGTTCTGAATAATACATAATGAACTCTTTGTACTATCTTCAAACAGGATCAAGTCATACGAGTTGTGTTACGTGGAATCGCCTAAAGTAGAGGCGTTGGAGAAACCCTTAGAGGCACTAGATTCGCTTCTACAGACCATGTGAAATATGTTAACGTGATTGGTTTGTTTTGCTCTGTGGGATGGATATACTTCTCTTAACATACCTGGGAAGGTTATGTTATCAAGTTCAGCTCTTGCTTATATTGTTCATATTAGATCACTTTCTGCGTCTTGTTAACAGATGTAAATGTTCAAAACACACCACAAAAAACACATGTTGTCAGAATTTTTTATGTTTAAGAATGCTCGTTTTAAAACTAACTCTTTTTGGAGGGAATGTGAGAAATTGCCAACTATAGGATAGAATCTTAGTTTTGTCTCAATTTGATTTCAAGGACTGTCCCCTTCAGACCAGCCAGAACCCCTTAACTTTGCTTCTTTCACTTGCTTGTTAAACTGTGTAAGCATGTAGTCAGCCCAGTAGAATTAAAGTCGCGATAGCTAATAACGTCTTTCTGCCCTTGGTGAAACCCAAACTCCCATGCCAACATCCTCATCAGGCCGTTATATCAATCAATCAGAACGGCCAACAGCACTTTTACTGCGGCTCCATCTGAAAGACTCTGGATTTTAGAGATAGCAATTTGCCACGCCACGGCTTATAACGTTTGATGGGTTAATGAGTCCCATGTCTACTTCTCTAAACATATTGATTAATTGTTTGTCACTACCTTTCACCAGTGCGCTTGGCCTGGCAGTATTTTCAAACTCAGACGTTTTGTGAGGCTCATTTTTAACTCAAAATATTTACGTAAATTAAAAAAATAAATGTATATAAAAAGTAAGTAAACTGGCTTTTATTCTTCACCCAAGTGTCGCAACACTCAAGACACGTTAACCTTACAATACACCCTGCCAAATATTTTAGCTTTTTCTGAATCACTACCAGTCTAATGTTTATTTCACTTTGCTTTGACTAAACAGTTCACTATGGTCTTTTTATTATATTGTCTATATCATTCTCAAACCCAGATTCACGAAAATCAATGTTTAATAATTTCATTGTTCGTCTAATAGTTTCATTGCAAATCTTTAAGTCAGATTCGCTGAATTTTGGCAGCCATTTTAATCTAAAAAATTTATATAAATAATAAATAACATGAATCAGCAGAACAATTATGGGCGGGGGTTAACTTCATTGCCCACACACACACAATCAAGAACACGCTTTTATTACGCACACACACACACGCCACGCACAAACGCAACGATGCTTCCTACATCACAACACACGCGCTGTAACGCGCTTGCCGACCAGAGAAGCAAATCAATAGCTCGCCCCCCGGCTTCTACCTAACTCTGACACGCAGACGGCTATGCCTTCGCCTGACTGCGATGAGAACCCGAACTCATTGTTTAAATTTTGTAGCGAGAGATTATTTCTTAAGTAACGCAATCTATCCTACTCTCTGGTTGCCCTTACTTCTTTGTAATATTCTGTAGCCCCATTCGTGTCTAGACTTCTAGCAAACTCGATTGATATCCTAATTTATATTACACCAAGAGCACTCGCAAATGTGTTTCGGTTTCATCATGTATTGCATTCACTAAGCTAGAACATGCGCACTCACAAATGTTGTTTCGATTACATCATGTTTAATGAGCGTTAGCACATTCGCGTTCAAAATTTCTGTCACGTACATCCTGTACCGAAACTTTTCAGAAGCAGATTAGGTCAACTCACTCGCGAAAAACATTTAACAGGAAGTATCGAGACAGAAATTTCGACTAGCGACATTCTCAACAGCTAGAGCAACGACAAATCTCTGACTGGCTGAAGCAGACGACGCCCTCTGGGTCCGTGTCTACCCAAGTAGCTGACTAGTATTGATTGCGGGCGAGTAGCGGTGGTGGGGGTGCAATCAATAGCCGGTGAGAAATGCAGTCCAGTCTTTCAGTCCTGCCGGCGTTAATTGTCTTTGGAGCGGCTAGTCTGTAAGCCATTTTGTTAATCATTTTTTGTGTCTATTTTGGGTTTAACTGATCGTGTGTTTGTTTTTTCAATGTTCTGTTAATTGCATCAGTGTCCTAACCTGTCGTGAAGTAAACTCTTTCACCACTCCTTTTGAAGTTCATTTTTTGCCGTCTGTAATCCACCCCATCAGCCATAAGCTTCTGAAATTCATCGTCAGTAATGTTTTCATCCTGTAATGATTTTGCTTATTCTTAATCTTAATAAACAAAGGTTTTGCCGAGCTAGTACCCACAATGGCAGTGTGCTTTTGTAATTTATGAGTTATTTTTTTTTTAAACTCACCTTACAAACAATAGAAATGCCCAAAACCTAAACCAAGACCCCCTAATGCTAAAGAGGCTGGCGCACCTAACCCAGTGGCTTAAAACAGTTAAGCCAGAACCCAGCACTTACGCTAGCTACAGCTGATGAGCCAGTAAATATACATAAGAAAGAGTATTTAAAGCTTAGCATATATTTTCTAGTAACTCTAAACTTATCCCCACAGTCATTTTCTATTTCCTTTTGAAGTTCATTTATTTGCATTAACTAAACGTTGAACCTCCAATTTTCAATAAGATTATTTTTAAAATTAATCTATACATATCTTCATAGTAAATCCTTCTGGCAGCACTTCAACAACAGAGTAAAACGCAATAAACTCAACATACATAATGAAATAAAGTCAAGTAACTTGTTAGTTTGTCTTTGTCACCCATTATAGTACCTTGTCGGATGATGCAAGGTTTTATTTCATCTCCGTTTTTTAGTTATAACAATAACGAGCTTAAAAAGGGGCATCGAAGTTTTTCAGCCCTTTATTTGTATGCCTCTAATAAACGCATGTTTCTGGCAAACTAGTAGCGCCCTCTCTCGGAGTAATAATTAAGCGAAAAATCATCGTCATTTGCCTAGGTAGTGATTCAGTTTGGGTAAAATCTAAGCTACGGTGTCACCCCCCACTCAGCTAAGGACTTCCTTTCTCTTTAGCAAATATTCAGAACCTCGCTTAGTTATTTCATCTGCTTTTTCCTGTTGTGTTTTCGCTGGGACAAAGGCTAACAAGAAATGGACCGGCATTTAAGGCTTTGTGGGCAACAAAATTGTTGTTCTTATCATAGGATACATTGGGGCTTCGTAGTTCAAACATTAAATTCCAGTCATTTTTCATGAAGCAACGCCCAAGCATTCCCTTTAAAGAAGTTTGTAATTCACGTTTGCCCAAAATCGTTGCTCTTAATTTCTTATCTCTTCAGGGCAGGATGCTGCTGCCGTTTTTTGTCTTCAATTTCTGTTCGTTTGTAAACCCCGTCATCTGTGTACTCATATCCATAAACATTTCCTGCACTCCTATTAGAATCAAACTCATTTGTGTCTGCTAGTCTTTTAGCACAACTGCAGTGCATTTAGGAGCTACTCCGCTGTAATCTGGCCCTCGAGAGAAAAAAAAACATTCTTTTTATAATATAAAAATGATAATAAACAAAATTGTTATTAAACAATCAATAATAACCCAATCTACGAATAAACAAAACGTATTGACTGGGGGTCAGTCCCGTAAGCATAGCTTAGCGTGCGTAGAATTTTTTAACTGCTCTTTTATTTTTTTTTAGCTCATCTTTGTCCCCTTATTATATAATTTTCACTTAAACATTCTCAAAATACTTTGTCCCATAGTGTAAAATAATAACAACCGATTTTAACGGCGATCGAAAGTCTTTTAAGACAGCCTTATATTTTTGAGTTAATAGTCCACACAGAAACTCAGGCGTGGCGCCACATAAGGCTAGCCTTGACAGAGCTTTTCTTTTTAACAATGGCTCGTTCAGCTTGAACCAGTCCATCAATAATAAACAGCGTTTCAGATCCCTCAAATAGTCTATATTAAATGTACTACACACAGTCGCCATTTTTGTCGCTAGGATCAACTAAAAATATATTTCTCGTCTGTCCAAATAAACTTCCTTTCTTTGTTAAGAATTGTTGTGCATATGGTTGTGCAGATATAACAATGTGCTCGAATGACACACTTGTAATATTGTTTGTAACAAATCAAGTACGGAAACAGTTTTTCCCACACCAGTAATCCGCAGATAAGTGAGGCAGTGCGGATCTTAGGAAGAAATCTTCAGCATCCATCTGTTTTTTATTAGAAATAATTTCTTCTGGCATTTAATAAGCACATCTTTTAGTCTGTTTTCTTCAATGTTAACTTGGCAATCACAAACCATAGAAAATGTGCATTTTTATTGGCCGTTTCCGTTTCCTCCGTCTGCTTTCTTGTGAATATTTATTTTTATAAGCCGTCTTGCCCTATCCTATTCTTCTCCACTTCCAAACAACCTGTTTGTCAAATGTAGATCTAAAATCCAGCCACAGCCCAATTTGTTTATTAAGTAGTCCTTCATGCCTTACATCATAAAGGCGAAGATTTTTACTACACGAACAACTGCAGGATCTCTTTGCCGAACCTCCGCAAACAGCTTCTTATTTCATCAAATGTTGTGAGGTTGAAAAGTCCCGCGCCCTGAATACAACTGATCAGACTTGCCATTTATTGCACAGTCAACCTTCTCAATTTTTGGGATATATAAAACGCTTCTGATTCTCTCTGAAAAGGAGATTTGTACTCAGAAAACAAGAACAAAATTCTTTTAAAGACTTCAAGACTGATTTAGATGTATGTTTCCAGAGTGTTCCTCGCTTTTTTTTATTTTCTGTAGTGGAGTAAATAACGCTTTCATAATAAATAACCGTTTTACTTTTATACTGGGTTAAGATTGTTCTGGCCAATTCGGGGTTATAACACATCAAACTCAAGAGAGATGTCGCTGGATCTGTGTATTTAGCTAAAGGTCTTCAGACAGAACGACAGATGCGCTAGGTTAAATGTCTGTGCATAATTAAGTTTTTCTTTTAGTGCACCTGGTAATATGGCATATGCGTCTTAACAGCTCAAAATCTAGAAGGGATCAGAATCTGTTACCAAATGTTCTGCTACTGCCTCATCTTTAACATCATCCCTTGCATCCTCCGCTTTAAGCCAGTGCTTGAGACCGTTTGGCCTTGTATTCCTGATAAACTTTCTCTTTTCTTCTTTTTTAGGCAGCCATAAATCAGAATAGAGGGCAAAAATGTCCTGCACCGCCTAGTACAAAGACCTCTGTGCCCTCCAGTCTAATTGTTATATGTTTTTAACGATAGCCTGCCTAAATTATCAACACAGAAGCATTAGAACTGCCCGATTTAATATCAATTGTGAATGATAGTTTAGCAGTGCCTGGCATTATAATCATCACAAGCGCAAGATCAGGAACTTTACTATTAACGTTTGGCCTGCTCACTGTTGATGGAGTATTACACTAATTACAGTCTGCCTTATACCTCTTACGCCATGGGTTCCTTCCTCTGTTTCTGTATGGATCGAGGTCACAACCTATGAAGTTGCATTTGTTTATAAAACAAAAAAGAATATAAAAAAAAATTAATGGCTGAAGATTTTGACGCAATTGATCTGTTGTAGGGAGAAGAAGAGATGAAGAACTAGTTCCCCTCTTATGCAAGAAGAGCCTTGAAGAAGCGGCGGCCCATTAAGTAAAGGGCCTAAAGGGAAGGCACTTCACTCCTTAAAGCTCATCCAGAAACTAGAAGGTAGGTTCTTCACTCCCTAAACCCGTAAAGAACTATGCGACAGCGAATTCATCATTCTATAAAAGCATAGGATGAGAGCTACCAGAAGTAGTTGACCCTAAACGATTTGAGGAAGATGGCGGTCATTTGTATATAAATTTCTGGTGCAGGATACCGCGGTAAAAGTTACTTCACAACGCAAAACCCAAACAAGTTTTTAAAACTAAGCACAATTAGGCGAAAACTCTCTATTGCGAAGGCAGAACACTTTAAACCTATTAGAGCTTAGAGCCGAAGTTGTTAGTCTTTTACAGAGCCTTGGGCAAGAGTTGCCACACAATCTAAAAACAAAACATTCCTGCTTCAAGATTTAACTCAAAAAGCAGATGAATCAATTAAAAGAGCAAAGAAGAAACAATAGCAGAAATTGAAACAAGTTTTAATGAGGAAACGCAGTTAAAAACAATTGAACGATTCTCCATTGCCTATCGTGAAATCCTGGGCTTAATGTAGCTTTCGAACAATATGGGGCGAACTAACAAACATTTGGCAAACTTGTGATTGGGATCGATAAATTGAAAGAAGAAAAAAATAAACTGGCAGATGCAGATGATAAGCAATTTAGGCGAAGAAGGAAAAGGTTCGAATACACAGGAAAAATACAGGATTTAATGCTACCAAGGTTAACTTAGGTTGAAGTGCTGTCTACTAACAGAGCGCAGCTAGCATCACAGAACCAGCAAGTAAGAGAAACTATAAACAGAATACTTTATGACATAACTACGCTAGCAGAAAGAATAAGGACTCTGTTCAAGAACAAGGGATTACAATATTAGTATATTAACGAAGCTGTAGGGTTTGGCTATCTCTACAACTCGTTATGCTTTAACAGCAGTGCGCCAACGGGCCAGTAGCTCTCCAACGCCTCAGCCTTGTAAAGTTGGATAAGAAAACAATTGCATCACTACAAACTTATAAAAAAAATTAGCTGCCAAAGCGCTTCGATGCTCGGCCTGGCATAATAGGCAGTGTTGTTAGTTGGGGGTTTTGCTACTATAGGCAAAGTTGCTGGTTATAATGGCTGACCATCTGTGGACGTTAGGGAGTGCTAGCTGCTGAATAATTTTTAGTTGAAATAAAGTACACGCTAATCCAGTAAAAGTTAAAAACACAACAAGGGCCGTCTTCGTCATAGTGTGAAACTGTCATGTGAGGCAGATTAACCAGGCGAGTGCTTTCTGACTGCTTTCTGAGCTGTGGGGAGCTTTCTGCTGTGGGCTGCTTTCCTGCTGTTGGCGCTTATAACGTGGATCGCTTTCTTCAGGGCTAGGTACTTTCTTAAAATGGATGAGGCGCGCCTGGTGTTTAAAGCCTTGATTGTGCCCTAATTTTGGTCGTCTCCAGGCTATGAGAATTCATTGTTATAATTCTGTATCTTACCAATCTGCATCTAAGGTCAGAAGGGTAGCATTATAATCCAAGCCTACAACATAAGTACCAACCTGACCTAGCGTGTGCAAGAACGTCTTGATACCTTGATGCTGGCAGGCAAATCAACAGCAAGTTATAGCCATCGTCTAAATTAGCTAAAAATTGTTTCTAGCATCAAACCCTGTAGACTGATCTAGTATCTAGACTGATTGTGCTGTGCTCCAAATAGACACCAAACATGTTGTCCGTATTTGTTCGTTAAGTCTTTGCACTCCTGCAGTTGTTTAGGCCTTTACTTTTTATCTAAGATAAAATTTTATGTCCCAGGCATATAGGTGTTTTTTGTTCTATGAACCCCAATCGAACTTGTGATTTGGGGTGAAATGAGTGGTGGCAAGGCAGTAGTCATAAGTATATTCTCTACGTTCGCCCCACAAATACAATGTGCCTAACCCATGATTTGCGGTCTAACTTGTTTAAAATCAGTTGAAGGTTAATTAAATTCGTTGCAAATACTTTCATATGAATTATTGTCCATTGGGCTGTTAAATGGATTAAAACCATTGTCGTTAGCGGAGGGGCCACTTTTAGTTCAGTTAGTATTCGTCAGTAACTGGTAATAAACATGAAATGTATATACCTGACCTATACCAAGAAATTAGTAAGGTTAAAATGTTTTGCATATGAAACCCACAGCCAGTAAGTTACGCAGTAAATGGCAAAATTTAACTGAATCTGGAAAAAAAAGCCATAGGTGGGGATGACCATGCTGAATGCACTCTATCATTCTTTATTGGCGGATTTAAATATCTAGTTAGCGGGTTTACCAAGTCTAACTTGGAACCGATGATTCATCTACATGCAATGGTTAGATCGGCTAAAGTCCAAAGGTTTGGGTTATATAACCTCCTACATTGTAAGTAGCACTTTCGTTATATTTAAAAGGTTTTCCATTTTTAAATTATTTTTTTTTAATAGTTTTATAAAAAAGATGCGCATCTATATAAACCAACAAAACAAACGTGAGCCCTAACGTACCCAATAGACATAGGCGCGTAAATATAGGTGCCCTAGAGAAATGGTTAAAAGTTATGTGGGCTAAAATATCTGAAAAGGCACCAAACTAACTGTATTAATGTTAATGATGAACAAGGCAAGCTATTAAAACATTTAAAAAAATACTTATGGTTACTACAAACTTTTGTTCTTTAAGAAAGTATTTAGCAATTTTGGCGAATTAGCATCAATTAAAAATAATGAAGCAAATCCTTATACTTCCTATAAATTTTCCAAACTTGAAGAAAAACGGGAGTATGTTTTCCTAGAAGCCCTTGCTCGAATTTTGCGGCTTTATAATAGTGGCGAAACTATAGCTTTCCGCACACACGGCCATGTAGAATGGGCATTTATGAGTATTTAGGTAATATGACCGTCTGATTTTCCTGTACACCCATTTTTGTATGTCCATTAGAACAGTTAAAACATGTGCTAATTTGTTCCTTGGCTACCATCTACAGTTCAAAAGGTTTAGCTACAACTAGGCAGGATTTGCGATTATCAGTTATATACGTTTGAACGAGACTCCAATTTAAAGAATTAATTAGCGTAATATAAATTCAATGGAATGTAAAAATCACTAACTAACAAAGTTGGAAAGCCATTGTTGTTCTGATTTATTAATAGAGATAGAAAGTAGCAGATCGCATTATAAAAGTAGGGAGGACTTCAGTCCCGCGGGCGTTAATAAACCTGAATAGCCAACGTGCTGTAAACCATTAATTTTTTATGTGCCTGGCGAGAATGTAAATATGTATGTTCACGAACTCCAAATACTAATCTAGCACGTAAGCCCCGTTTTCATGTAACGATGACGTCGATTTTAGAGGTTTTGGGTGTTAATTTTTTTGTAAATAGGTGTTCATATTGCCAAAACTGACATGAAAAGGACGTGATTTGGAGATGTGAGAAGGGGGGTTTTCGGCAAAATAAGATGGGGTGAGCTTGAACGAACAGATTTACATTTCTCTAAGACAACAACATTTTAATTAATTCTTTCTTCAAAACGGGGACCAGTGCAACAATTTCTGGGAGAGGGCTGCAGGGTTGGGTCCTAGGAGATTTTGCAAATGAATACGTGCTGCAGAGTCCTGTACAATCTGAGTGGTTGTGAAACAGTGAGAGGACAGCCAAGTAGAACACAGTTCAGTAATCTAGCCTTGAAAGGATGT
>JAFLJL010009300.1:22500-26373 GCA_018398815.1 Conus ventricosus
CCTTCTAATTAATTGATATGAGCGGGTATGTTTGAAGACCTTCTAATTAATTGATATGAAGCGGGTATGTTTGAAGACCTTCTAATTAATTGATATGAAGCGGGTATGTTGAAGACCTTCTAATTAATTGATATGAAGCGGGTATGTTTGAAGACCTTCTAATTAATTGATATGAAGCGGGTATGTTTGAAGACCTTCTAATTAATTGATATGAGCGGGTATGTTTGAAGACCTTCTAATTATTTGATATGAAGCTGTATGTTTGAAGACCTTCTAATTAATTGTATGAAGCTGGTATGTTTGAAGACCTTCTAATTAATTGATATGAAGCGGGTATGTTTGAAGACCTTCTAATTAATTGATATGAAGCGGGTATGTTTTGATGACCTTCTAATTAATTGATATGAAGCGGTATGTTTGAAGACCTTCTAATTAATTGATATGAAGCGGGTATGTTTGAAGACCTCTAATTAATTGATATGAAGCGGGTATGTTTGAAGACCTTCTAATTAATTGATATGAAGCGGGTATGTTTGAAGACCTTCTAATTAATTGATATGAAGCGGGTATGTTTGAAGACCTTCTAATTAATTGATATGAAGCGGGTTTGTTTGAAGACCTTCTAATTAATTGATATGAAGCGGGTATGTTTGAAGACCTTCTAATTAATTGATATGAAGCGGGTATGTTTGAAGACCTTCTAATTAATTGATATGAAGCGGGTATGTTTGAAGGACCTTCTAATTAATTGATATGAAGCGGGTATGTTTGAAGACCTTCTAATTAATTGATATGAAGCGGGTATGTTTGAAGACCTTCTAATTAATTGATATGAAGCGGGTATGTTTGAAGACCTTCTAATTAATTGATATGAAGCGGGTAGTTTGAAGACCTTCTAATTAATTGATATGAAGGGTATGTTTGAAGACCTTCTAATTAAATTGATATGAAGCGGGTATGTTTGAAGACCTTCTAATTAATTGATATGAAGCTGGTATGTTTGAAGACCTTCTAATTAATTGATATGAAGCGGGTATGTTTGAAGACCTTCTAATTAATTGATATGAAGCGGGTATGTTTGAAGACCTTCTAATTAATTGATATGAGCGGGTATGTTTGAAGACCTTCTAATTAATTGATATGAAGCGGGTATGTTTGAAGACCTTCTAATTATTGATATGAAGGCGGGTATGTTTGAAGACCTTCTAATTAATTGATATGAAGCGGGTATGTTTGAGACCTTCTAATTAATTGATATGAAGCGGGTATGTTTGAAGACCTTCTTAATTAATTGATATGAAGCGGGTATGTTTGAAGACCTTCTAATTAATTGATATGAAGCGGGTATGTTTGAAGACCTTCTAATTAATTGATATGAAGCGGGTATGTTTGAAGACCTTCTAATTAATTGATATGAAGCGGGTATGTTTGAAGACCTTCTAATTAATTGATATGATGCGGGTATGTTTGAAGACCTTCTATTAATTGATATGAAGCTGGTATGTTTGAAGACCTTCTAATTAATTGATATGAAGCGGGTATGTTTGAAGACCTTCTAATTAATTGATATGAAGCGGGTATGTTTGAAGACCTTCTAATTAATTGATATGAAGCGGGTATGTTTGAAGACCTTCTAATTAATTGATATGAAGCTGGTATGTTTGAAGACCTTCTAATTAATTGATATGAAGCTGGTATGTTTGAAGACCTTCTAATTAATTGATATGAAGCTGGTATGTTTGAAGACCTTCTAATTAATTGATATGAAGCTGGTATGTTTGAAGACCTTCTAATTAATTGATATGAAGCTGGTATGTTTGAAGACCTTCTAATTAATTGATATGAAGCGGTATGTTTGAAGACCTTCTAATTAATTGATATGAAGCGGGTATGTTTGAGACCTTCTAATTAATTTGATATGAAGCGGTATGTTTGAAGACCTTCTAATTAATTGATATGAAGCGGGTATGTTTGAAGACCTTCTAATTAATTGATATGAAGCTGGTATGTTTGAAGACCTTCTAATAATTGATATGAAGCGGGTATGTTTGAAGACCTTCTAATTAATTGATATGAAGCGGGTATGTTTGAAGACCTTCTAATTAATTGATATGAGCTGGTATGTTTGAAGACCTTCTAATTAATTGATATGAAGCTGGTATGTTTGAAGACCTTCTAATTAATTGATATGAGCTGGTATGTTTGAAGACCTTCTAATTAATTGATATGAAGCTGGTATGTTTGAAGACCTTCTAATTAATTGATATGAAGCTGGTATGTTTGAAGACCTTCTAATTAATTGATATGAGCGGGTATGTTTGAAGACCTTCTAATTAATTGATATGAAGCGGGTATGTTTGAAGACCTTCTAATTAATTGATATGAAGCGGGTATTTTGAAGACCTTCTAATTAATTGATATGAAGCGGGTATGTTTGAAGCCTTCTAATTAATTGATATGAAGCGGGTATGTTTGAAGACCTTCTAATTAATTGATATGAAGCGGGTATGTTTGAAGACCTTCTAATTAATTGATATGAAGGGGTATGTTTGAAGACCTTCTATTAATTGATATGAGCGGGTATGTTTGAAGACTTCTAATTATTGATATGAAGCTGGTATGTTTGAAGACCTTCTAATTAATTGATATGAAGCGGGTATGTTTGAAGACCTTCTAATTAATTGATATGAAGCTGGTATGTTTGAAGACCTTCTAATTAATTGATATGAAGCGGGTATGTTTGAAGACCTTCTATTAATTGATATGAAGCTGGTATGTTTGAAGACCTTCTAATTTAATTGATATGAAGCGGGTATGTTTGAAGACCTTCTAATTAATTGATATGAAGCTGGTATGTTTGAAGACCTTCTAATTAATTGATATGAAGCGGTATGCTTGAAGACCTTCTAATTAATTGATATGAGCTGGTATGCTTGAAGACCTTCTAATTATTTGATATGAAGCGGGTATGTTTGAAGACCTTCTAATTATTGATATGAAGCTGGTATGTTTGAAGACCTTCTAATTAATTGATATGAAGCGGGTATGTTTGAAGACCTTCTAATTAATTGATATGAAGCTGGTATGTTTGAAGACCTTCTAATTAATTGATATGAAGCGGGTATGTTTGAAGACCTTCTGCAATAATTATACGCAACATGGGGACAATAAAAATTAAAAGAGAGATAACCACAGATTTCGCTGATGACATTGGCAGCACACAGTTGTTTCCCTTATTTCACGGGACTACCTCCATATCAACTTGTGTGTTGTTACATGCGCGCTGTTGTTTCTGTATCCAGAACAGTACAGTGCACTGAGTTATTTTGTATTGTGTTTTTTATATCAAAATGGTGTTAATTCATGTTAGTGTCTTATTGTATTGCAATGTGTTGTATTTCAATGTACTGTATTATTGTCACAAGAAGTTTCTGTGAGCGAGCTTGGGCATTCTCCCAGGCAAACTGGCAAATTTCTCTGATGCCGCCATTTATCATGCTGCATGGATGTAGGGGTTTTGCTGTTGGTACAGTTTTTGCCCACAGCACCCCACCCGAAATCCCGGAGAAAAGAAAAAATTGACATTTGAGACTCAAAAAAGTTCTCTTCAGTTGCTGAATGCAAAACACATTCCTATCACTTGACGCAGAATTCGCCGATAATTATTTGTCACAAAACTGTATTAGATTTGCAAGATTCTAATGTTAGTGAAAAACCGTTCCCCTCATCATCATTTGCATAGATGCACCTTTCCTCCATTTCCTGACACCCCCCCCCTAACTCCACCCACCTCTTCTCCCCCCATGCACTTCTTCCATCTCCCCACACGAATCGAATGAAACACACAACTGTTATTACAGTGAGGGACTCAGG
>JAFLJL010009305.1:0-26460 GCA_018398815.1 Conus ventricosus
ACCGTTTGCCTACACTTTTTACATTCTTGATCCAAGTTGCGTTATACCTGTGTGTTCATGATTACTTTATAATATGTCTTGTGGCGAAATCTGCTGAATCTTGGTCTATGCTGAATTCTTTCCGCGGAACTGTTTTGTTTTTCCACATGCTGCCAAAGTATACGCCTCTCCTTTTTGGGCATAATAGATTGGTCATCAACTTGTCATTCATACGTTCAGGAAGGTTTAGGCTGCCTTGTAGCTGTAGTAGATCATCACTGTTCATGTTTTTTATTAAATTATAATTATTTTATTTTTTAAAATATGAGCACCGAATAAACAGTTGCCAACCTTGTATTACCCATTCTGCTGTTATTGGAGGGTCTAAGTGTAGGATACTCAATGCTTGGTAAAGCTTGTTAAGAATTAAACCAGCAGATCTTGGCAATCTAGACTTTGAGGATTCAGCTAAGGTAATTGCTATCATTGCAGCTTTCGTTTGCCACGAAACGATTTTCTGTCAAGCAAGGAATTATTCCAGACAGTTATAAATAGTAAAATAAAAAATACATTTATAAAAAATCGGCTTCACTCGTACTGATGATAGGCCGGCGCTGTGGTTGAATGCGCTCGCTTTTAGCGGTATAATTATGCATTTAGTAATACTGCGAGATGAAGGCGACGAGAAAAAGACATAACAAAGTGTGGAGCAACTGTGCGCACAAGTATCACTATGAAAAAGCAGAGATTGTAGCAGTTAGTTTTTATTATAACACACTGAAAAAACAGGGGCATGCAGCTTTAACATTTATAGATGTTGATCAAGCAATAAATACTAATATTACTCTAGTAACAGGCAAAACCAATCCAGACATTGCCCCCACCAAAATTCAGCGACTTTTATCATCCATCAGAAAACAAAGATGCAAGAAATCGGGTTTATTGTCGTTGGTATGGACGTCTCGTTGTATTGTGTTGCACATATTATTGGCTGAATAAAAAAATGAACAAATCCATTATTCGCCAAAAGGATATTGGATGGGTATCACAGCAATAAAAAGCTAAGCCAAGCGGCAGGAGTCAGTGAACAAACGCAAAGAATGGTTATCTAAACAAGCGATTTGGCAAATTTATTTACTGCGCCCAAACGAATACCAGATACCACACTTTGTGAATACAATACCGAAACGACACCCATCAAATGGACCTTCTATATTTACCCTCTGATACGATTAGACGAAAAAAGATTTATGTACGCACTTACAGTCATTGACATAGCTTCAAGATACAACCAGCCTGACGCGAACAAAACCATTAACACCAAAAAGATTGATTTGCAGGCGTGCTGGTGCCATACAACCCCTGATATAGTCAACGAGGCCCTTTAACTTATCACTCGCATGATTCAGTCGATGATTTTGGAAAAAGAATTTAAAGGCCAAGTGAATCAATTTCATGTTGAAAACATAGAGTTACCATTCACAAGAGGCATTCCAGGAGTTCACAGATCACGGCTTTAAGTTGAAAACTTTAACAAACAGTTAGCTGAAAAGGGGGGGGGGGGGAACTTTTTTCCTAACAGTATCACAGAGAGGTGATTGACAATTCTGCGGCAACAACAGGAAGGGGTTAGAAGACTGCCCTCAGTTTTGCGCGCAATGAATAATGAAGAATTTAAAGGGGCCTAAAACCAGTACAAGCAATCAAAGGAAAAACAATAACTGTTGTTGAAGGGAGAGTCTTCATCCGGGCAAACTATTACCATTTGGATTGAAAGTAAGGTACCTTTATTTACGGGGGAAGCAGAAGGGGACACTCGATCAGGGCAACAGATCCAGTTTGGAGTGTTTGAACCCGTACGAAATAAAAAAGAATTGCAAACAAAAATGAAATCCGCACGTGTATTATTTACGAGAAACTGACACAACAAAACAGCCAGCTCCTCAAAGATCTTTGTGAAGACGAACTGCAGATAATCCCACCAGACACAGTGCCGCTTTAATTAATTTACGTCAAATCTATTTGAGTTTAAAATGGAAGCTCAGAAGGAAGTGCAGAACGAACCAAGAATGGTAAGTAAAAAGGAGACCTTGAAAATGCATCCGGGAACATTTCATGCGTGTATGCTATTAAGAAACATTTTCGGGGATTAATCATGCAAAAGCTAATCAAAAAAAATCCAGATCGCTACAACTCTAAACCCCCAAATTGAGGAAAAAGAATATCTGAAATAATAAAAAAAATTGAACGCATCAAGCAAACATAGAGAAAAGAATTTTAAAATGAATTGGATGAAGCTAAGATTGATCGTATAATAAAAAGTTGATGATGAAATATATAAACCCCCCTGTTTATGCGGCCCTCCAGTGCCCGATTGCATATGAAAACTCGGGATTAACAAACACACGTTTTGTGTTTGTTTATCTAATGACTCTTTGTTACAAACAGTTGTGTTGATCTCATGTCGATTAGAGCGTAGTTTTACGTTGTCTTGATGAAAAGTTTATTGCCAAACCAATGCTTCTTTGTAGCCATTGTCATGTGATATGTTTGAATGCACAACACTGCGAGATATTCCCTTTGCTTCTTAATGATTTTCTCCTGGCACGAAAATACTGTATCATTTTCGACCTTAAAACCAATAAACTCCTTAATCACCTTCCAGCTAATTCAATCTTTATCTTTCTAAAACCTTCTTATTAGTAATTGAATTGTAAAGGCGAATCTTTAGGGTATCGGACGTGTTCGTACAATCCAGCATGCCCTTTTAGCTACTTCTATTTCCATGTCTTTTATTAGATGTCTTCAAGTAGGGATAATCTTATAACAAAAACTATCTGTATCTGTGTAAAGCACTCTGGACTCGAGATACAGGGGTTTAAAGTGTCAAAAGAATTCTAACATCAAAAGCTTTGATAATTCTCAAACGGTTATAAACCCAATAAATACAGGTTTGGTCTAATTTACTTTCTTTTTTTTCTCATTATGCCAAAAAAAGGATGATCATGAAATCTTCTAAAGTCCTGATAATTAGGTTTGAAGTCAGCTTAATTGCTTCGTTCTCTTTGGTGACTAATCTGGGACATCTTGGCGCTTGCTGCGGATTTCCATGTCTTTCCAAAAACAGCTGTTGTTCCTCAACTTGAAAAAGTCTTTTTCTGAAGCATCTGTGGATTTTAGTTCTGGATCAGTGTTCTTCATGATGTATGGTTTCATGAACTGTTCTTGATCAAAAGCAATTATGCGATGAACTGCTGTCAACTTCAACCATGTCTTACTTAACAATTGCAGAAGTCTGTAAAATGACAGACCATTAATTTTTTTTGCCCCGAGATTGGGGCAAAGTTTAGGCGGCTCTCTTGGATTCCTCTTTAGACTTTCTGCTGCTAATGGGTATAGTTTTTATTTTTCCAATCTGCAGGTATGGAGTGCGTTGAGGATTTCTATGTCATCTTCTAGAATGTATCCCGCGCTTGTGATCAGGGCGCCCAAACTGCCCAGCCACTTAATGCCTTTTGAATATTTTTTGACTGTTCTCTGCGTACATTTTAAAGTTACGTAATGGAAAGTGATTGGCGCACATTGCACATCCATACAGATTGTTGCATATCTAAATACATGAGTAGTTAGACCTTTTATCGGATCCATAAGTGTCCAAGTATTTGTTGTTTGCTTTACAGTAATGATGCGACGCCATCATACTAATTCCTCCACGCAATCCGTTTTCAATCATCGAATCATTGGTAAAAAAAATTCATGACAATTAAATCCAATCTGTACTCTAGTAAACTTTAAGAAAGCATCCCAACTTACCGGGCGCAGAAATGTAATGCGCGGGATCAGGCTATAAAGTTTCATGCAGGTCTTTCTGTAATTTTCAAAAATATCCGCCAAGACAAACATACATCAGCCATCAAGTATGAGTCATGATAGTCTCCATCGTTTTACAATCTAACTTCTGCCACGCATTCTGAGCATGTGGTAATCAGAATCACTAATGTCCTTTCTCCTAAGACTAGTAAAGGAACGCACCTTTAGGCGGAAGTGTATCTTCGTCAAATCCTTTCCCAACTGTTCATGTATCATAAGGGTAAACACCCTTTCTAACAAGCGTTGGGTCAAAATATTATGCGTTATTGGGCAGGACTCTTTAAGGACATAGCCTGTGACTCTAATGAAACCCATCATGTGCTGCAATAGGAGTCATAAAAAAGACATGTTATTTAAAGGAAACTCCATGTACTTTTCTGAGGACTGTGCGATGCATGACACCTGAAGGCATTGTCCACTGCTTTCTTATATGATGGAGTCGAACCTCGCAAGTTATGGAAAGAAGACAGGCAGCTTCCCATCGTATTTGGTTCAAACTTTAGTTGAGATTGCATTTGTTGTGCGCAGCTCCTTGAACTTTCCGCTATGGATCATGGTCTCTTACTGGTTGGGTTCGCCGAGCTGATGAGAGGGCCTCCTAAACCACAAATTCCACCTGTGTGTGGCTGATTTATACTGTTGTGGTTCTTCAGGCGCCATCATGATTTCAGATAATTCAGATTATTAGAACAATCATTCGCACTTGGCTGCATGCGCTGTAAAAATCTCTAGCCGCATATGGTCCTCTGTATAATTCTGCGTTGAATGAGCGCCATCGACCCTAAACAATGATGAAGGAAATGAACAAATCTGATGATTACTTCATTAAGATTTTTTCGAAGTTTTTGTGGTGCTGGCCCTTATAAGGACATAAGCGACTCGAAGTCTGCGTAACTAACGTATGGACTTGTTGCAGCCGTTTCCCAGTTCTTAAAAACTAACTTTAGATCCTGGTGGGGGCGTAGTTAGTTCTGTCTTACAGTTCTACAGAACTGTTTACAATGTTTTATATGTTTCAAGCGCGGGCTTGGAGCGGTTGGAATGCTTGTTAAACATTTTTCAGAATTCTTGTTTCTGTTCATGTTTTGAAAGTATGCGCTAATAATCTTGCTCATCGTTGCGTATCAATGGGTTAATGCGGTAGCCCGTGGTGAAAGCATCAGCAGTAAGTCAACCTGGCTTTTGTCTGCTCGCCAATCGTTGGACTGTTCTGGACACTTTATCGGTGTAGATTTGTTTTACTCATCCCTGTGTAGACATTAACAGTTATTGGTTTGTTTTGTTCTTCAAACTCGATCAATTTGGTCTACACTAACAGGAAAAAGGACACCCACTAAAGTTAAGATCATTGATTGAAAGGGTGATAGTTAGACCACACTCACTGCGTTTTTGCGGACGTTAATGCAGCATTTGCAAGAACACACCACATAAAACATTTGTGTCTGTATTCTTTATGTATAAAACTGCTCTTTTCGCTACCAACTCTCGAGCAGCGGAATGTAAGACCTGCCAACATCGGCGCCATATTCGACTGTTTTAATCTGATCTCTAAAGACTTCGACCCTCTGACACCAGAGCCTCTCATTTTGGCTTCTTCTGCTTCGGTGCTAGAGGCAGCGTATCAAACTGTGTAAGCAGTACGTCTGCCCAAAACGGGTTGTTAATTGTTAAGGTCATTAGAGGAAAGGAATAGTCTGCTGTTTAGTGAGACCCAGACTTCTAGATTTTCTTCATTTATTGTTACATAGTCGATTAAAACAGCTTACCTTACTTTATCTGGCGGGTCTATTGTTAGTTTACCCGGAACTTGAGAAATAGCATGGACCAACGCTTGCTGTACGTATGCTTGAGTAATGTCTTCTAAATAAATCTTCTTCAGTGCTCTTGATTAAACGCTCTCTTCAAAGCATTCCTTCAAAACAAATTCGTCTTTGTCCTTCAATATATCTTATCATGTTGAGCTTCTTTTACTAACTAAAATATTTATTTAAATTATAAAAAAAAATTCTTAATCAGAATCAATATCAACGGTCTTTTTGTGCTTTGGAACTCATAAACTAAAGTATAAACACCTTTGGCGTTGTTTAATGTGAGCTGTTTAGAACAAGGTTTAATGTTTCGTATACTTTTTTTAGCTTCCTTTTTTATCTGTCGGCGTCTGGTGTTGAGTAAAAGAAAAAATTGCCCTCCGCCTTTCTTTGAGATCAAAACTTTTGTCTTTTATAGTCATTCAAAATCGGTCTGTTAAACGAATAAAATTCTTATCCGTGATGTTGAGTCAATAGCGGCTGTATTTATTGTCAGTTTGAACGAACTATGTTTAGTGTTATTAGTTGAACCATAGCTGTGTGCTTTTGGAGTTTGTTTTTATTTTTTTTGCTGCAGCACTTACAGCTAATGACACAGGCCAAGAGCTAAAGACAAACCAAGAGGTAATGCGCGGGCGCACCTACACCTGTTGTAAGAGGCCTACAATTGTCCCCCGCTGATAGAGCACTAAACAGTCGATGTTCCGTCTTAACAATGTTACAGCATTAAAGGCGGCAGAATACCTTCCGTTTGGTTTTTGCTGTATTTGAAAGGTCCCTGCTCTAGTTTTTGTTGCATTTGTGTAAAGTTGTTAATCTGAAGGTTTTTATGTCAGGGGTATCTCTTCTCTTGCAACTTGGCGCTGTAGGCACATTTGGATAACCTAACAGACATAGCTTTTTATAAAATAAAAAATAATTTAGTATTGTATCCATCTTTTAGTCTTGTGATCTTCTATATTCAGCTGCGCATCATATATTAAATACAAATGTACATTAAGTGGTTTATCGGCTTCTCTTCTTTATCAATTTGAATGTTTATTACGTCTTCTCACAGTTCTCCACTTCATGTAACGGTTATCGCCGTTTGACCTTAGGTCAATCCATAAACCGTTAAATTTTGTTGTTAAATATCATCAAGTCTCATACACTGTGAAGGTGTAGATCATTAGACACCAAGGTCAACTGTTGGATTCTACACTCCCACCTCCAAAACAGTTTTCTTATTTCATCAAAATGCTTGATAAGGTTTAAGCCGCTTAGCATAGATTTGTGTTAGGACCTGCCTCAATAGATACATTGTACTTTCGTTATTTTGGGAATATTAAAAAAACTTTTACTTCCTCTTTAGAATGGTTCTTCATCTTCACACAGCTTATAAAAATACCTTAAGCGATCTTGCTGAGACGTAAAACTAAAATTCCATTTAGTGTCTGGCCCTGCTTCTGGATATGTTGTATGATGGAATCATCTCTTTCGTAGTATATTGCTTAATTTTGTCCTGATATTGTTGTTTCAATCAGCCTTGCTAAATTAGGGTTGCTAACAACGTCTAAACTCTAACGAGATGTCAGAAATGCTGTACTGTGCTTCGGTGTCTATGATTTTATAACCCGTTTTGTATTCATTAAAAGTTAGTTCCATATGACAATCTGGTCTTTTAATGCTCCTGGAAAGTATGGCTTCGCGCATGCGCTTTTAAAACTCAAAATCTAAGGGAATGAAAAAAGCGATTTCCAAACGGAAAAATTTCAGCCACATACTTTTTGCAGTCTTTGAGTATCTGCGGCACCTTTTCTATGTATTAGTGCTTCTTCATTTTCTATTCCTTGAACGCAAGTCAGCCCTTTCAGTCCCGGTTAGCCATTAGATCAGAATAGGTTAAAAATTATGTCTGCATTGTGTACAAGAAAATATTTCTCTTGCCCTCAAGTTTTATAGAATTTTCTTAACGATTGCCCGCCCCAGATTCTGTACACTGTCCTGTTTGGGTCGTCTGTTGTTGAAGCGAAGATGAGTTCTAATTTGAAAGTAAGCCGGCCGAGCCTGCACAATCACTTTCATCTGTCTAGGTCTGGAAATTTAACAGTAAGAATTTTGTGATCCGCATCAATAGTAGATGGATTATTTGGGAACAGTAATATTCCGCTTATGTCCCTTCACGCCAAATGGGCTCTTTCAGTCTTCTTTGCGGGTCAAGAATCGACGCCATATGCTTGTGAATTTTTATAAGCAAATTAAAAAAAGTTATTAATTTAAAACCTGGCAGGAAATTGAAGAGAAGAAGATTATGATGTTTTTGATCCTGGAGACGGACATGGGTGAAATTGCTCCCTTTGACACAGCATCGCTCCCCAGCGCTTCTCATTTGCGGCGTGTGGAATTAACAGGAAAGTAAGGTAGATCATTGTACCAAAGGTTAGGTCACGAACCTCCCGAATTTATACCCTGATGATTTTGAAGTAAAAGATGACCATTTGTTTGTGAAAAGCGCTCAAGGACAACTTGTTCAGCTTACAACTAAAAAAGACCCATCAAAGTTTTTAGCCGTGGTACGGATTAGACATAGGACTCCCCTGCGAGCCTACAAAATCGCCTTGGCATTGCTAAACCAAAATTAGATAGGGATGCAGTTGCTAAAACTTCAAAACCACTGCAAGGAACTACCGACAGATAACCAATATGCAAAACATGGAAATTAAAAGAATTAAATCAATCGGCAGGTGAATTATTAAATGCAATAGAGCAGAGAAACCAGTTTTTCAGAAGAAACAGCATATTTAAAGGACTATACACGATCACGCTACCCATGCTGAGAAATAGCGGCCCATTGATCATGCTTTGAGAAGCATCAGAGGCGAATTAACAAAATATAGCAAAACTAGGTGAACTAGATGAGCATATTAAAAAGTGAAAGAAAACTCGGTTTGAGGCTGATGACGCCAACTTAGGGCATAATATTAAAGAAGAATAACCAAAGCTAAAAGAGCTTGGAACAAGAGAGCATCTGCAAGACTAGAAAGTGTTGTCTACTAACCGAGAACATTGCGAACTTCAAGTGAGCAGAATAGAGAAAACTATTCCAAAGAATTTTTATATGAAAGACACAAACTAGCAGAACGAAATCCGAACACTGTTTAGAGAACAAGGCGTTACATTAGCGAGGTTATAACGGCCCTTAGGTTTTGCAATAGTACACTGGTGTTGGATATTACAGGCGGCGGTGGTCAAAGTCCAGTGCCTTCCACCACCATCGCCTCCATCATCCCCTGATAAATCCATGGGTAAAAAACAGCTTTGATCATCTTGCGAGTTTATTAAAAAAATTAGCTGGGTAAAAGCCGCGGATGCTTTACCTGGACTATTAGGGGGCATTGGTAGTTGGCTTTTGTCTACTGCAGGCAAGTCAGGTTGGCTATATGGCTGAGCCAACTTATGGACATTAGTTCTCATAATAGTAGGGTGAATATTTAGTAAGATAAAAGGACCGGAGTAATCCTATGCCAGTTTAACTACAAAGAACAAGCGCTGTCTTTTTCATTATTCATGGTCATCGCGAACAGAGTCCGGGTCTTCAACGGCCTTTGGGCTTAGTGGCCACGAGGATTGGATGACTTATGCTTGGGGGGTCCATTTGGTTTTTTATGCTTGGCAATATTACTGGCACTCAGAATTTATTTCGTTTTTTCCGACCTTCTGTTCATTGCCTTGCCACAAGGGGATTGCATTATTGTAGTTTATTATTGTGCCTATCTGGAGTTGAGGTCAGGAAGGCAGCATGTTTTAAAACCAGTCTCGCCACAGCCAACAGTCTACCTTTCGATTGGCGTATTGTAAATCTTTTGAGTACCTTTTTAATACTTGAAGGCAAATCAATGTAGAATTATTGGCGTCCTCTAAATTTGCCTAAAGTATTGTTTTTGTGCATCAAAACCAGTAGAAGGATCAGTTATGCTCGATCTCGTTTGTGCTTGCGGCCTAGCAAAACACCAAACGTAAGTACGAACAGAGGTCGTTTATTCGTTCTATTTCCTGCTTTAGCTAGGCCCTTAGAAGTGCTCTAAGATAAATGTTGTCCATTGCTGTTTATGCTCTTTGCTCTTTGGACCGAGGTGAACAGTTGTGCTGAGAGAAAGATGGTAAGGAGGATCCAGGTCATTACTTATACTTTTGTGCACGCCCCAAAAATCAAGGGGTGCCTTAGCCATGATAAAGATCCAACTTTTGTCTAAAGTCTGTCTTAACATTAATATTGAATTCGTTACAGATCTTTTCAAAAGCCTTCATGTCTATTAGTTGCTGATGAGGATTAAACGGTTTGTCATTTGGTAATGGTGCTTGCAGATTTCAGTCAACATACGTCTGGAAGGTGTAATAAAAATGAAAATCTGTACACAGAACCTCACCAAAGGATCAGGATGATTTAATGATCAGCATACGGACACTCCCACACCCAGTTGATGCACAAAACACAGCAACGTGTTAACTGGTTCTGGTTAAACTGCATCGGATGACTGAACCGCAACAAGGGGTCGCACTCGATATTCAAGAAGTTAAAAGCAATGGCCAAATTAAGGCCAGGTAACAGTAAAATCTTGCTCAGGGAAAGGTTTTTAAATAGAAAAGCGTCATATGCCAGATCTCAAAACTGTCGTATCAATTTGTTTTTTAAATGAGATTGCATTTGTGGAATCTTGATGGCACCGGCAGTGACTTCCAACAGATCGTACAGAACTAGGATACAATGAATGTAAGTGGCTGTCAATAGAATATGTGATGCAGGTATGGTATAAGATTGACCGCAACTCCTGGGTGCTACTTTTTATGTAAAATACTAGTTGTTCCATTGGCAATATCAATTACTTTAGCTCTGCCTTTGAGAAGATGTTAAGTTTGATAAAAGCTCGTTTCTTCTAAGTGTTTCCAATTTACTTATCCTCATGTTCTTCCTAGTATTCCCTTTTCTCTGATGTGGTTCCATGTTACGAACCGTGCTGCTCTCTTCGGAATCTTTTTCGAGGTTATCAATGTCTTTTAGATGGTAAGGATCCCACTTGAGCAACCATTATTCCAGCTACTCCCCCCCCCCGGTTCTAACCAGTGTTTTTGTAGCAGTCATCTATAACCTTTGGGGGCAGTCATTGATATTCCTGTATAAGAAAGCTAAGATGTTATTTGCTTTCTTACTACTAATTGTAGGGTTCTTTCATTTGAGACGAATATCTATAATCACCAGCACCTTAAATATTTTGCAGGCATTAGTTTTTTTAAGAATAGTATTATGGAATAGATAATCTGATCTAATTGTTGGAGCGTTTGGTAATATACGCAACACTTGGCACTTTTGGGATGGAAATTACATTTTCCAGTTTCTTCCCACTCTAGTAAAGCCTTTAGATCTTCTTGTAGATTGCGTGTTTCATTCTTGCTTCTGTTGTTTATATTACTAAAGCTGTCATCTGGCTAAAAAAGCCATATAGTAGTTCCAGGAGAGAGATTTCTACTTATGTCTTTATATAAAATTAGAAAAAAACAAGGGCACCAGAAACAGTTCCCTGTGGTACACCTCACACACGACTGGTTTACAATGGGATGTCACCCTTCCACAACAACTTTCTGCGTTTCTCCCATCGAGGAATGATCTAGCCCATGTTAGCAAAGAACCACCCAATGCCGATGTGTTTAATTTAAGCAGCAGCCTCATGGTCAACCTTAATCAAAGGCTTTAGGAAAAGTCTATAAAATATGCATCTATTTGCTGTTGTTATTAAAATCATTGAGAGTTGTTATAAGTTGGGTCTCACAACTCCTTCGCTGTCTAAAAACATCCTGGGCATTTATTTAAAGAAAGAAAGTCATATTTGTCAGATGATCATTAGCTACTATTTATTATGTGTTCAAGTAGTTTAGATGATATGGATGTAAGAGATACAAGGTCTATAGTTCTCTGCTTTTGTTTTGTCACCCTTTTGATAAAGGAAAAATGCTCGCGCCTCTCGCCACTCATCAGGTATTAATCCCTGGTCCAGTGAAGGCTTGGTAAGAAGTAGTTGGTATACCTCACTCAATTCATTGGCACATTATTTTAAGAGATTGCCAGGAACGCATCACCGGGACCAGTAGCTTTGTTTTCATTGATGTTGGTCAGTAACTTAAATACTCCTGCTTTGTTTACTTTGAGTTTTGCCTTTCAGGAGTTTATATCAGCCTTTTGTCTAAACGTTTAATTAAAGGTTTGGGATTTGAGAAAACTGAACTACACAGCGACGGAACAAACACCAACCTGTGTACAAACTTCATGGACACACTTGGAAGTTGTGACCCTCAACAAATACCTTGGGGTCACGATTCAAGACGACCAAAAATGGGGATCCATATTGAGACGATCATGCCAAAAGCCAGTATAAACCCTCGGCTTCCTCGACGGAAACCTCAAAATCGAAAACCACGAATAGGAAAGAAAACTGCATACAAAACCCTTGTTCGACCGATTGTTGAGTAGCGTCATGCGTTTGGGACCCCCCAACAGAAACGAGATCCAGAGATTGAAAGATCCAGCCGTAGAGCAGCCAGATGGGTCACACACAGCCACCAGACCAACATACCAGTGTAGATGAAATCCTCGGTTCCTGGAAGTGGCCCACATTAGAGAAACGAAGACAAATGCAAGACTGGAATGATGTATAAATTCCACCACAGGTCTTGTTGACATCAATCCAAATACCTGCATGGGAAATCCCAGACAGAAGAAGTTCAAGAAAAACAACAGCTGCAGCTAACGACTCCACAATGCAGGACAGACTACCGTCAAATGTCTTTTTCCCAAGGACCATCCCAGAGTGGAACTCATTACCAGAGGTTGTGGGTGACCAGCGGGAGACCCTGGACCGCTTCAGGTCCAGACTCGCCTCTCATCAATAATACCAACGACAAATCCCAGCCCCCCCCCCACCCCCCTCCCTCGCCTCCCTCTGCACCCCCCAATCCCTCCCAAACCCCCCCCCCCCCCCCCCACTTCTACTCATCACCACAACCTCCTCCCCACCCACCCTTAATTGAAATCTCAAAATTTATGTCTGACAAACACAGCGCAAATCTTCCAAACCCCCAAGTATACGACAGAGTCATCAGCATAATGTTGTTGGTCGTGAACAGGAGAAGAAGAAGAAAATGCTTCGTTTAGTAAATTTGCTTTCCCTTCAGGGTCTGTATTAGGTTATTTCTGGTTGTTTCTAAGGGTCTGGAATCCCAATGTTGTCCTGTCTTTATCCTTATGTAAGACCATAATTTCTTGTTTTGATGATCACCTTCGCGGAAATCATCGAATGTACATAATTGATGTGAGCAAGCCTCATTCTCTCTGACACTTCTCTTAATTGTTTATACCTTAAACCATGTTATCTTTCAATACTCTCTTTTTTTTTTTATATTTTGCACTTCGAGAAGTTAATTTTTGCACATCGAGAAGTTAAAGAAAAATCCGAAAGGAAAACAGACTTACGTTATCGCCTTCCCTCTCTCTTTGCTTTTCGGGTGTAATTCTTAACGGAAGACCATTAAACAGTTCCACAAGGGAAACAACTAGGCTCGAAATTGACCAAGTGGGGTGCCAGTAGTATACAGTCACATATAAAGCCACAAACGTTTACACGCTGGGTGGTCTGTTGAAGTCCGAATATTTTTAATTCTCCCTTCGTTCTTGCCTACTAATTTTTTCGTAATGCACCACAATCATCAGGTTGATTTCTAAGGTTACTGTTAAGGCTTTGCACTCAGAGAGAGACGAGAGAGGAGAGAGAGAGATTGAGGAGGAGGAGAAGAGCGAGAGCAAAAGGAAGAGAGAGAGAGAGAGGAGACGAGAGAGATGGAGAGAGGAGAGAGAGAGAGAGAGAGAGAGAGAGTGAACGAAGAACGACCGAACGAACGAACGAACGAACGAAATGTTGTTTAATGAGGGAAAGACTAAGCAACAGTCAGTTGGCTTTTTTCCATTCCAGCCCTCAAACAAAAATACATGGTAGAAATCATTGTCATCGAACTGCATATAAACTCATAAAACAACAATGAATACATGGCTTCTTCTTCTTCTTCTTCTAAAATACTGGTTCATCAAAAAAACGCGTAGGTCACCAGCGGCATGTTAAAAAGTAAAATAAATAACATTAATATAGTGGACTCAGACTGTTGGCCACCTGGAGCAATTGGCAACAAGGGGTTCGCACTCGTATTCAAGAAGTTAAAAGCAATGGCCAAATTCAGGCCCAGTGAACAGTAAAATATTGGGGAGTAAAAAATAGAAAAACATCAATATGCAGATCTCAAACTGTTGTCATACATTTGTCTTTTTAAAAGAGATGCATTTGTGGCAATCTGATGGACCCGGCAGAGATTCCACAGCGTACAGAACTAGGGATAAAAAGAATGTAAGTGGCTGTCACTATTTGATGCAGCGTATGGGATAAATGACCGCCACTCTTCTGAGTGTGCGATGTTATTCAAACTAGTTGTTACATTGGAATATCAATTTACTTTAGCTCTGCCTTTGAAAAAGGTGTTTAAGTTTAATAAAAGCTCTTCTCTTACTAAGGGTTTCCATTCTAATTTCCTCATGTTCTTCCTAGTATTCCCCTTTTCCTCTGATGTGGTTCCCTGTTACGAAAACCGTGCGCTCTCTTTCTGAATTTTTCATGGTTAATCAATGTCCTTAGATGGTAAGGATCCCAAACTGGAAGCAAACCATATTCCAGTACTGGTCTAACCAGTGTTTTGTAGCAGTCGTCTTTAACCTTTTGGGGGGGGCAGTCATTGATATTCCTGTGTAAGAAAGCTAAGATGTTATTTGCTTTCTTACATTACTAAATTGTAATGTTATTTCATTTGAGAGACTATCTATAATTAGCCCTAAATATTTTGCAGCAATTAGTTTCTTTTATGAATAGTATTTGGATGAATATATGATCTAAATTAGTGAGCGTTTGTTAATATACTCAACACTTGGCACTTTTGAGGATGAAATTCCATTTTCCAAGGTTCTTTCCCTCTTGATTAAAGCGTTTAGATCTTCTTGTAGAATGCTGTGTATCATTCTTGCTCTGATTGGTCTATATACTAAACTGTCGTCTGCAAAAAGCCTTATAGTAGTTCCAGGAGAGAGATTTCTACTTATGTCATTTATATAAATTAAGAAAAACAAGGGTCCCAGAACAGTTTCCCTTGTGGTAACCTGACAAGACTGGTTTACAATGGGATGACGGACCCCTTTCCACAACAACTTCTGCGTTCTCCCACGAGGAAGGATCTAGCCCATTTTAGCAAAGAACCGCCAATGCCAATGTGTTCTAATTTAAGCAGCAGGCCCTCATGGTCAAACCTTATCAAAGGCTTTAGAAAAATCTAATAAAATTGCATCCTATTTTGCTAGTCGGTTGTTAAGTCAGCTACTAAAATCATTAAGAGTTGTTCTAAGTTGAGCTCACAACTCACTTCGCTGTTCTAAACCATGCTGGGCGTTATTTAAGGAAAATCATATTTGTCAAAAATGGTCCATGATGCTACTTATATATTATGTGTTCAATGTAATTTAGCTGATACGTGATGTTAAGAGATACCGGTCTATGTTCTCTGCTTTTGTTTTGTCACCCTTTTTAACTAGGGAACAATGCTCGCATCTCGCCAATCATCAGGTATTACTCCCTGGTCCAGTGAAAGCTTGGTAAGTAATTGGCATACCTCACGCCATTACATTGGCACATATTTTTAAGGCGTGCCAGGACCGCCTGGGACAGTGCTTTGTTTTCATTGTTATGGTCAGTAACTTAAATACTCCTGCTTTATTTACTTGATGTTTTGCATTTCAGGGAGTTTATCATCATCCTTAAGTCTAACGATTATTAAAGGTTTGGGATTGAGAAACTGAACAAAACTGCTTGGTTTAGTAAGTTTGCTTTCCCTTCAGGGTCTGTATTAGTTATTCTGGTTATTTCTCAGGGTCTGGAATCCCAATGAATGTCCTGTCTCTTCACTCCTTATTGTAAGACCATAATTTTTGTTTTTGGATGATCACCTTCCGAAAATTTTTCCCAATCGAATTAACATAATTTGGAGATGTGAGAAAAGTCTTTAATTCTCTCTGACCACCTTCTCTTAATATGTTTATACCTAACCAAGTAATCTTTCTGAATTAGGAAGATGTAGTTTCAATTTCTTAAAGAAACGATGTTTCCTTCTCAAACAAACGGTTTAGATTTAAGTAGTAATCCATGCTGGTGGACATCTTGCTTGAAGTTATTTTAGTAGTATGTTGTCATACATTAATAAATTCCAAATTAGTTTTTATACACTTCCAAAGTTCACTGAATTATTCTTTAAACACTATGGGACCTCAAAAAAAAGACGACTGGAAATTATGAGTATCCCTGCGGCAATTTTGGGTAAATCTGTTGTTTCAGAGTCTGATGGTCGTTTAGGGGGTTTTCTTCGAAAAGGGTTGACAATTTCTCTCTAAAAGAACTATGTCATGATCACCCAGGCCTGCATTAATTCTGATTGCCTAAAGCGCCTGGACAATTGGTAAAAAAAAAAACAATAAAATCCAGGGAATGCCTTACCAGAGTTGGTGGATTCAATGACTGTCTAATCAAGGTCTTTGGTGGCATCAAAAAACTGGTATTAATATTTTTACTGTATTGTTTAACCAAGAATGGCATCTTGCCCCAATCAATATTGGTTAAATTAAAGTCTCCACCAATCCATAATATTGCCTTCCTATTGCCAAAACAATGTTAGAAATGTCTCTGCAAATAGACAAACATACATTTTCATCTGAGTCTGGGAGGTCTGAAACTGATCCAACAATGGACAGCGTCTCTTATCTTGAAATTAATCCTACCAAAATAAAATTTCACGATTTTTGCCTTGATATAAAAACTCACTGGCTAAATCTTCCTTATGGCAATCAGGACTCCCCCACTCTTTTTTCCAAAGTCTGTCCTTTTTATAAATATCAAAATCCTCCATAAAAGTTCCACTACTGGATGTTCAGTTTCTAGCCAAGTTTCTGTTCCATTACAAACATTCAATGGTTTTTTCCAGTGACTAAATTACTGAGTTCTTCCTTTTTCTTAATAAGAGATTGAAATTTTACGACTATGCATTTAAGATTATCTTTTTTCTTAATGATTTAGGGTTCAGTTGCACTTTTTATGATTTTTGGATTTTTATCAGTTTTAGAAACTCAGGGGTGGATGCAAACTTAGGACCAAAAAAAAAAAAAAATATTTTCAAGTATTCTTTTGGGGATCGGTTTTCTGGTTGGGATAGGGTCAATAAACGGTTTGCTTTCTGAGCTGCATTTTCAATAGAATCCTCAAAAAAAGTCTTGAACTAAAGTTTGGGAAGCCCCGCTGGTAGGTTAAAACAAGTACATGATATATCATATTGCATAATGCTTCATAAAATGCTGGGAATTCTTAACATACATTTAGTGTGATACCATGGAATTGCAGACGTCACAGGCAAACGCTTTATGTTTCCATGTGACTCTCAAATGGGAAACTCCGCATGGATATTTACTTTGGTGGAAGGACCAGGATTGAGTTCAATGTCTCCTGATAGGATAGGCTTAAAACCATAATTTAACTTCCTCATGTCTAACTCTTTTAATCAAACAATTCTTTATCACTTTACTATTTTCTGATGTTAATTGAAATCGGGGTTCAAATCAGGGATAGAAATAGCCGTAAGAACAGTACTCGGCACAGGTGCACACAGGAGACTAACATGGGTTCAGGTTGCACAAAGTTTAAAAACCTGCCAAAATGGGGAACTAAAGGCGGTCTACATCAACATCTAAAATTTTCAAAATTAAACTGAGTGCTAGGAATATTGACTCATTTAGAATAAGAATGCACAATATAACTAGAGGTAGAAGAGTGTGGAGAGTGGGAGGGATGGGAAGCGACTCAACGAGAGAGAGAGGTGGGGACTTGGAGACCACAGCATAAAGCGACGGAAGTCGTTGACACAAGGAAGAGAAGAAGAAAAGGAAGAAAAGAAGAAGAGTAGGAAGAAGAAGAAGAAGAAGAAAAAGAAGATGATGAAAAGAAAAGAAGACTAAGAAGAAGAGGAGGGGGGAGAGGAGGAGGAGGGGAGGGAGGCGGTGGAGGAGGAGGAGGAGGAAAAAGCATATAAAAAAAATTGGCAATGACATACTTACAATGAAGAAGAGTGGTAAAACAATTCAAGTCATGGAATGAAGGGGGAAAAAAAAAAAAAAAAAGAGAGAGAGAGAGAGAGTGAGGAGAGAGGAGAGAGAGAGAGAGAGAGGTGAGAGAGAAGAGATGGGAGAGATAGAGAGAGAGAGAGAGATGAGAGAGAGAGGGTGGGTTAATCAACCAAACCAAACAATTTATTCGGAATTTTTTCAAAATGGAGTGGGACTGGACGGCGGAGTAGACGAAGCAAAATTTTGAAAGTGAGGGTGTTAGTTACCGCCTTGACATTTGACAAACAAAGCACATGACAAGACATGATGCGCATTCAAACTCTTGGGTCTTCTGCAGGCAAAAAAAAAAAAATCAATTTAACATTTAGGACAGTACAAAACAAAGAACGACAAAATGACTCATCTGTTGTTGTCCATGTGTGGGGAGAATAGCCAGGGGAGAGAAGAGAGAATAGCGAAAGAAGACACCAAGAGGTTGAAATGCATTGTTGTTTTGTCATCTGCTTTATTTGACCAATGTCATTGGCGGTAACTACACCCTCTTTTCAAAATTTATTATTGCGCACGACCTTTGGTCTTGGTGTCATTGTACTGCTGAAGATGTCTTCCAGATCTTCGTTAGATTTAGGAATGTTTTTGATTTAGAAGGATGTATAAATGTTGATATTGATTTAATAATGATGAATGAATACAGCAGACAACGGGTTTGACCAAGTTATTTTGTAAATAAATGCGTGACAGACCAAAAGTGGTGAGAGTGTAGGGTTGGGAAAGGTTGGATGGTTCTGGAGTGGAGTATGGGTTTAAAAGAATAAAGATGGAGGATCCTATCAGGCAGGAACATAGAGGCGGAGCAGCCAGTTATATGTCATTTCTTTTATTTACATTACAAGATATGATGCATGGTGAAGACAGTGCCGGAAATGTAGCATTTACCGATTTCAGTAGCGCGTTCAATGTGGTAGAGCATGGTCTTTTGTTTCAATTACACTACTCACAAATGGTAGTTAAAAATTAAATGGTTAATTGTTTACATTTTGAGAAGTTAGGTACACCATGATTAATAATATGTTAGGATATATTAGATGTGGTGACTCTTAGATATACACTACTCGCAAAAGTTAAGGGCCGGAAAACATTCCTGTCGCCCAAGAAACAAAATCCAAAAAAACCCGCAACTCATAGAATGATCTAATTAAACATTTAATCCATCGATTTATGCACAAATTCATTGAACAAGTCAAAATTCATTGGATTTACATCCGTCACAAACACAACACCCCCTTCTGAAAAATTGCAAGAAAAGTCAGGTCATTTTGTTCATGTTCAATCACGGGTGGGCCAACATTTGCTGCAGGGACTGTCCACCAGCCGTCGCCGATCGAGTGGACAAGGGTTTGTGGCAGCATCTGTTGCGGGATGGCGATAGCCACTCCTGCCTGCAGAAAGGAAGTGGAAGAGATGCCGAACCATCTACGGCTGGGGGGATGTGTCCCACTACGCGGCAATCCAAAGATATGTCCCACAGGTTTTCAATGGTGGAGCCAGGTCTGGGGTATCGGGTCTGGCCAGTCATTGCGGGACAACTTGCGTACGCTGCAGGAAGTCCCTCGACCCACCAAAGCACGAGTGAGGGTTGCGTTGTGTCCTGTAGAAGGGAGCAACGTCCCATGGCCCGCAGAAAGTGGGACGATGATTGGACCACAATCTCATACCTGTACCTCACGCCGGTCAGGTTGGCCTAGAATGAGGGTAAAGAGGAGTCCTCCCATGGAGATGAAAGCCTCCCCACACCATCACGGACACCCCTCCATTACGGTCGTTGCTCTGCACCCCCATCCCTCCAACCCCCCCCCCCCACTTCTACTCTCCCACACTCCCCCACCCACCCCTTAAGCTGAAATCAAAATTATGTCTGACAAACACAGCGCAAATCTTCGCAAACCCCCAAGTATACGACAGAGTCATCAGCATAATGATGTTGGTCGTGAACAGGAGAAGAAGAAGAAAACTGCTTGTTTAGTAAATTGCTTTCCCTCAGGGTCCTGTATTAGGTTATTCTGGTTGTTTCTCAGGTCTGGAATCCAATGTTGTCCCTGTCTCTTACTCCTTATGTAAGACCATAATTTCTTGTTTTGATGATCACCTTCGGAAATCATCGAATTAACATAATTGGAGTGAGCAAGCCTACATTCTCTCTGACACCTATCTCTTAATATGTTTATACCTAACCAGTAATCTTTCAATACTCTCTTTTTTTTTAAATTTTGCACATCGAGAAGTTAAATTTTGCACATCGAGAAGTTAACAGAAAATCCGAAAGGAAACACAGACTTACGTTATCGCCTTCCCTCTCTCTTTGCTTTTTCGGTCGTAATTCTTAACGGAAGACATTAAACCAGTACACAAGGGAAACAACTAGGCTCGAAATTGACCAAGTGGGGTTCCAGTATACAGTCACATATAAAGCACAAACTTTTACACGCTGGGGTCTGTTGAGTCCGAATATTTTTAATTCTCCCCTTCGTTCTTTTCCTACTAATTTTTTCGTAATGCACACACATCATCAGGTTGATTTCTAAGGTACTGTAAAGGCTTGCACTCAGAGAGAGAGAGAGAGAGAGAGAGAGAGAGAGAGAGAGAGAGAGAGAGAGAGAGAGAGAGAGAGAGAGAGAGAGAGAGAGAGAGAGAGAGAGAGAGAACGAACGAACGAACGAACGAACGAACGACGAACGAAATGTTGTTTAATGAGGGAAAAGAATAAGCACCAGTCATGGCTTTTTTCCATCCAGCCCTCAAACAATAAATACATGGTAGAAATCATTGCATCGAACTGCATATAAACTCATAAACAACAATGAAATACATGGCTTCTTCTTCTTCTTCTTCCTAAAATACTGGTTCACTCAAAAACGAGTAGGTCACCAGCGCGCATGTTAAAAAGTAAAATAAAAACATAAAATAGTGCGACTCAGACTGTTGGCCCTGGAGCAAATTTGGCAACAAGGGGTCGCACTCGATATCAAGAAGTTAAAAGCAATGGCCAAATTCATGGCCCAGTTAACAGTAAAATATCTGGGGAAGTAAAAAATAGAAAAACATCAATAATGCAGATCTCAAAACTGTTGTATACATTTGTTTTTTAAAAGAGATTGCATTTGTGGCAATCTTGATGGCACCCGCAGTGAGTTCCACAGCCGTACAGAACTGGATAAAAAGAAATGTAAGTGGCTGTCAATATTTGATGCAGGTATGGTATAACACTGACCGCCACTCCTGGTGCTACTTTTATTCAATACTAGTTGTTCCATTGGAATATCAATTACTTTAGCTCTGCCTTTGAAAAAGGTGTTAAGTTTAATAAAAGCTCTTCTCTCTTCTAAGGGTTTCCATTCTAATTTCCTCATGTTCTTCCTAGTATTCCCCTTTTCTCTGATGTGGTTCCCTGTTACGAACCGTGCTGCTCTCTTCTGAATCTTTTCAAGGTTATCAATGTCCTTTAGATGGTAAGGATCCCAAACTGAGGCAACCATATTCCAGTACTGGTCTAACCAGTGTTTTGTAGCAGTCGTCTTTAACCTTTGGGGGCAGTCATTGATATTCCTGTGTAAGAAAGCTAAGATGTTATTTGCTTTCTTACATACTAAATTGTAATGTTCTTTCCATTGAGACGACTATCTATAATTACGCCTAAAAATTTTGCAGCATTAGTTTCTTTAAGAATAGTATTATGGATAGAATAATCTGATCTAATTAGTGAGCGTTTGTTACATATACTCAACACTTGGCACTTTTGAGGATGAAATTCCATTTTCCAAGTTCTTTCCCACTCTTGTAAAGCGTTTAGATCTTCTTGTAGAATGCGTGTATCATTCTTGCTTCTGATTGTTCTATATACTAAACTGTCCATCTGCAAAAGCCTATAGTAGTTCCAGGAGAGAGATTTCTACTTATGTCATTAATAAATTAAGAAAAACAAGGTCCCAGAACAGTTCCCGTGGTACACCTGACAAGACATGGTTTACAATGGGATGACGACCCTTCCACAACAACTTTCTGCGTTCTCCCAACGAGGAATGATCTAGCCCATTTAGCAAAGAACCGCCAAGCCAATGTGTTCTAATTTAAGCAGCAGGCCCTCATGGTCAACCTTATCAAAGGCTTTAGAAAAATCTAATAAAATTGCATCTATTTGCTGTCTGTTGTAAGACAGTTACTAAATCATTAAGAGTAGTTATAAGTTAGTCTCACAACTCCTTCGCTGTCTAAAACCATGCTGGGCGTTATTTAAGAAATCATATTTGTCAAATGGTCCATTATGCTACTATATATTATGTGTTCAAGTATTTAGCTGATATGGATGTAAGAGATACAGGTCTATAGTTTCTCTGCTTTTGTTTTGTCACCCTTTTTAAATAAGGGAACAATGCTCGCATCTCGCCACTCATCAGGTATTAACACCCTGGTCCAGTGAAGCTTGTAAAGTAATTGGCAATACCTCACTCAATTCATTGGCACATAATTTTAAGAGCTTGCCAGGAAACGCCATCGGGACCAGTAGCTTTGTTTTCATGATATTGGTCAGTAACTTAAATACTCCTGCTTATTTACTTTGATGTTTTGCATTTCAGGGAGTATTATCATCATCCTTTAGTCTAACGTTATTTAAAGGTTTGGGATTTGAGAAAACTGAACAAAACTGCTTGTTTAGTAAGTTTGCTTTCCCTTCAGGGTCCTGTATTAGGTTATTCTGGTTATTTCTCAGGTCTGGAATCCCAATGTTGTCCTGTCTCTTACTCCTTATGTAAGACCATAATTCTTGTTTTGATGATCACCTTCCGAAATCATCGAATTAACATAATTGGAGTGAGCAAGTCTACATTCTCTCTGACACCTTCTCTTAATATGTTTATACCTAACCAGTAATCTTTCTGAATTAGGATGTAGTTTCAATTTCTTAAGAAACGATGTTTCCTTCTCAACAAACGTTTAGTTTTAGTAGTAATCCATGGCTGGTGGTTCTTGCTTGAAGTTATTTTAGTAGGTATGTTGTCATCCATAATAAATTCCAATAGTTTTTATACACTTCCAAGATCACTGACATTATCTTAACACTATGGACCTCAAAAAAAGACGACTGAAATTATGAGTATCCCTGCGCAATTTTGGTAAATCTGCTTGTTTCCAGAGTCTGATGGTACGTTTAGGGGTTTTCCTTCGAAAGGGTTGAAAATTACTCTCTAAAAGAACTATGTCATGATCACCCAGGCCTGCAATTAATTCCTGATATGCCTAAAGCGCCTGGACAATTGGTAAAAATAAATCCAGAATGCCTTACCACGAGTTGGTGATTCAACTGACTGTACTAATCCAAGGTCTTTGGTGGCATCAAAAAACTGAGTATTAATATTTTTACTGTATTGATTACCAAGTATGGCATCTTCGCCCCAATCAATATCTGGTAAATTAAAGTCTCCACCAATCCATAATATTGCCTTCCTATTGGCCAAAACAATGTTAGAAATGTCTCTGCAAATAGACAAACATACATTTTTCATCTGAGTCTGGAGGTCTGTAAACGATCCAACAATGACAGGTCTCTTATTCTTGAAATTAATCCTACAAAATAAACTTTCACTATTTTTGCCTTGATATAAAAACTCACTGGCTAAATTCTTCCTAATGGCAACAAGACTCCCCACCTCTTTTCCAAGTCTGTCCTTTCTATAAATATCAAAATCCTCCATTAAAAGTTCACTACTGGATGTTCCAGTTTCTAGCCAAGTTTCTGTTCCAATTACAACATCAATGTTTTTTTCAGTGACTAAATTACTGAGTTCTTCCTTTTTCTTAATAAGAGATTGAAATTACGACTATGCATTTAAGTTTATCTTTTCTCTTAATGATTAGGGTTCAGTTGCACTTTATGATTTTGGATTTTATCAGTTTTAGAATCAGGGGTGGATGCAAACTTAGGACAAAATTTCAAGTTTTCTTTTGGGGATCGGTCTGGTGAATAGGGTCAAAACGGTTGCTTTCTGAGCTGCAGTTTTCAATAGAATCCTCAAAAAGTCTTGAACTAAAGTTTGGAAGCCCGCAGGTAAACAAGTCCATGATATATCACTATTGCATAATGCTTATAAACTGCTGAATTCATTAACATACATTTAGTGTGATACCATGAATTGCAGACGTCACAGGCAACTGCTTTTATGTTTCCATGTGACTCTCAAAATTGGAAACTCCGCATGGATATTTTACTTGGTGGACGGACCAGGATTGAGTTCAATGTCTCCTGATAGGATAAGGCTTAAAAACCATAATTTAACTCCTCTATGTCTAACCTCTTTTAATCAAACAATTCCTTATCACTTTACTATTTCTGATTTTAATTGAAATCAGGGGTTCAAATCTGGACTAGTAATAGACGAAGAACAGTACTCGGACACAGGTGCACACAGGAGACTAACATGGTTCAGGTTGCACAAAGTTTTAAAAACCTGCAAAAATGGAACTAAAGGCGTCTACATCAACATCTAAAAATTTCAAAATAAACTGAGTGCTAGGAATATTGAATAATTTAGAATAAGAGAATGCACAATATAACTAGAGGAAGAGAGTGTGGGAGAGAGGGAGGGATGGAAAGCGACTCAAAGAGAGAGAGAGGTGGGGACTTGGAGACACAGCATAAAGAGACGAGTCGCTGACACAAGGAGAGACAGAAAAAGAAGGAAGAAGAAGAAGAAGAAGAAGAAGAAGAAGAAGAAAAAGAAGATGATGAAAAAGAAGACTAAGAAAGAGGAGGAGGAGGAGGAGGAGGAGGAGGAGGAGGAGGAGGAGGAGGAGGAGGAGGAGGAAAAGCATATAAAAAATTGGCACATGACAAACTACAATGAAGAAGAGTGGTAAAACATCAAGTCATGGAATGAAGGGGGAAAAAAAAAAAAAGAGAGAGAGAGAGAGAGAGAGAGAGAGAGAGAGAGAGAGAGAGAGAGAGAGAGAGAGAGAGAGAGAGAGAGAGAGGGGGGGGGTTAATCCAACCAACCAAACAATTTATCGATTTTTTCAAAATGGAGTGACTGACGGCGGAGAACGAAGCAAAATTTTGAAAGAGAGGGTGTTAGTATACCGCCTATGACATTGACAAACAAAGCACATGACAAGACATGATGCATTTCAAACTCTTGGGTCTTCTTCAGGCAAAAAAAAAAAAATCACATTTAACATTTAGGACAGTACAAACAAAGAACGAAAAATGACTCATCTGTTGTTGTCCATGTGGTGGGGAGAATAGCCAGGGGAGAATAGCCGGAAGAAGACCCAAGAGGATGAAATGCATTGTGTTTGTCATGTGCTTTGTTTGTCAATGTCATTGGCGGTAAACTAACACCCTCTACTTTTCAAAATTTATATTATTGCGCGACCTTGGTCTTGGTGTCAATGTACTGCTGAAGGCCATGTCTTCCAGATCTCGTAGAATGTTGTTGATTCTAGAAGTGATGTAGTGTTGATATTGTTTAATAATGATGAATGAATAACAGCAGACAAAGGTTTGACCAAGTATTTGTAAATAAATGCGTGACAGACCAAAAGTGGTGAGAGTTGGTAGGGTTGGGAAAGGTTGGATGGTTCTGGAGTGGAGTATGGGTAAAAGAATAAAGATGGTGGATCCTACTCAGGCCAGGAACATAGAGGCGGAGCCCAGCCAGTTATATGTCATTTCTTTTATTTACATACAGAGATGAAGCATGGTGAAACAGTGCCTGAATGTAGCATTTACCGATTTCAGTAGCGCGTTCAATGTGGTAGAGCATGGTCTTTTGTTCAATTACACTACTCACAAATGGTGTTAAAAATTAATGGTAAATTGTTTAACATTTTGAGAAGTATGTACACCATGATTAAATAATATGTTAGATATATTAGATGTGGTGACTCTTAGATATAACTACTCCGCAAAGTTAAGGGCCGGAAAAACATTCCTGTCTCCCAAGCAAAACAAAATCCAAAAACCACCCGCAACTCATAGAATGATTTAATTCAACATTTAATCCATCGATTTATGCACAAATTCATTGACAAGTCAAAATCCATTGGATTTACATCCGTCACAAACACAACACCCCCCTTCTGAAAAATTGCAAGAAAAGTCAGGTCATTTGTTCATGTTCAATAACGGGTGTGGCCACCATTTGCTGCCAGACAGTCCACCAGCCGTCGCCGCATCGAGTGGACAAGGTGTGCAGCATCTGTTGCGGATGGCGAGCCACTCCTGCTGCAGGAAGTGGAAGAGCTGCGCACCATCTACGGGCTGGGGGTGATTGTCCACTACGCGGCATCCCAAGAATGTCCCACAGGTTTTCAATGGGAGCCAGGTCTGGGGATCGGGCTGGCCAGTCCATGCGGACAACTTGCGTACGCTGCAGGAAGTCCTCACCACCAAAGCACGGTGAGGGTGGCGTTGTCGTCCTGTAGAAGGGAGCCACGTCCCATGGCCCGCAGAGTGGGGACGATGATTGGCCCCACATCTCATCCCTGTACCTCACGCCGGTCAGGTTGCCTCGAATGAGGGAAAAGGAA
>JAFLJL010009313.1:0-13466 GCA_018398815.1 Conus ventricosus
CAAGGAACGAACGATCCTCCATGTTACCACCATGTACTGTTGCGACACCCTCGGCAAATTGCCAAGATCAAATCGCAGGACTTGGTTATCATTAACACAGGCGGTAAGAAATCCGGAGAAGTACGAAACCTTATGACTGAAATTTTCGCAGCGGGAAAAACGTTTCAATCTTGCTCCAAACGACCTACATTTTGGTCGTGTGAGATATGGTTTTGAAGCACGAAAGATTCCGTACACAGCAGTTGGTGCACAGTGTCTCGAAAAACCGAAGCCTCGCAATCCATTGATGGCTCGTTTTCTAACACCGTCCATCAACCGATGATCTGTGTGCAAAACAAGGCCTTCTTAACAATCAGTGGAGACTAATGCGATTTTGCATCATTTGGTGGGAAGGGCATTCTCTATCTCCTTTCAAATGAATTGCACTCGCAATAGAAACATCGCATTGTCTGATCGGCAGCTGACTGATTTTGTGAACTTCGGTTTGTCCGCTGGCCCAAAAGGTCTACGCGGTGGTCGTTGTCCGACATCGGAACGTTTGCTGAGGAGCACGGGTTTTTCGGCGGCGAGTACTGGTATTGACGAAAGTCATCGAACCGCGGAAAGATCCCTGTCCGTTCCTAGGATAGGTTATCTTGAGGACTTCAGAATTGACACGATTTCCTTTCCTGTAACTTCCCTGTCCCGATGGGATAGTACATTGAAGCATGAGGGACTCAAAGATTGAAAAATTTCCTTTCCTAGCCATGCCCTTATCTGGGTGAGCGATACAATACTGGGATCAGCCATCTGACAATTTCCTCGTTTTCAAATTGCCTTTCTTTAGGTAAGTGGCCGATCTTTGTCACGCTTGGAAAAGTTGTTTTAAGAAGGAGATCTCGCAGGATTGAAAAGTTTTGTTGTTATCGGATAAACAGATATCGATCAACAATGGACTATACGGATCAGTAACGACGGAAGCGATTCCTCCTTTGTCAGGGGCACAGAACGGAAACGTCGCGAAAAACGATCAGCAGAACATTGAAATTTCTTGAGGAGGTTTTTTCTTTCAACTGATCCCAGTTAAAGTTTGTTCGCTGCTAGTGAGTGGTACAGTGTCAAGCGCTCCCTTAAACAACGGACGCAATATTACAATGTCCACTTTTCCTTTGGCAACCACAAGCGTTGCGTGACTTTCAAATCGAAAGAAAAAACTATCAAAGTATCCGTTTTTTCAAAAGGCGTTAACTTGGGAATTATGCCTCTTTTGGTTGAGGTGGCTTGCGGGAACGACTGGTGGGGTTCTCTCGAGCCTGGATTCTTTTTAAATTTCGCTCAGTCTCTAGTTCATACTGCTCACTTAACTTGACCGTTTTAGTTCATCTTCTCTGTCAATCTTTTTTCTTCAATTTTCAGTTCTCTGTCATCTTTTTTCTCAATTTCAGCTTCCTCTGTAGTTTATATTCTTCAGTTCTCTGTAATCTTATTTCTTCAATTTCAGCTCCCTCTGTATTCTTATTTTCTTCATCTTCCTCTTTTTATCTGTTTTCTCTCTCTTCAAATATTTAATTAAGTAAATTTTTTCTATCAAAACCTCAATTTATTATTTTAAATAATTATCAAAAACCATCCAACTCCTACCTATATAAACACAAACAATTTAATTTTAATAAAATAAGTTTTTTTTTTTTTTTTTTTTTTTTTTTTTTTTTATTTTATTATTTTTTAATTTTTTAGATTATTATTTAAACAACCACAACATTTTTATTTTATTTTTTTTTTTTTTTACCCCACCCCTAACAAAAAAAAAAAAAAAAAAAATTATTAAAAAACCCCCCACCACCACAAACAAAAAAAATTTTTTTTTTTTTTTAAAAAAAAAAAAAAACCAACCCCCACCACCCTTTCCCACCCCCCCCCCCCCCATTTTTTTAAAAAAAAACACCAAAAAACCCCACCAAAAACAAAAAAAAAAAAACCCCCCCGGTGATATATGATGATGATGATGTTTTTTTTTTTTTTTTTTTCACAAAAACGTAATTGTAGTTATACAAATCAGATTCAATTTCGGTGTAACGAAACAGTTACTTAAACAGGGTAGATTTGAAATAAGAATGTATTTTTCCAAAATAATTTGCAATTGTATCAATTGGAATTTACAAAACAAAATGAAGTTTAATGCAAAACAGTATTTCTTAAAAAAAGGAATAACAATAAGTTTCTGAAAAAAATTTTTATAAAGTTTTAGTTCTTATATGTTCTTGTTGTCAGTCTTTCATTATTAATTTCAAATGAATTTACAAAAAATGTATCGCCTTATACAAAAAATGAATATAAACTTTACAAAAAATGGAATCACAACAATTAAAAAGAGGGGAAGGAAACACAAACTAGCAGAATCTACTAAACGTATGAAAATGTAGAAGAAACTAGAATAGGAGCTTATTGAGGAGAAGTTTAGAGGTTTTTGAAAAAGGGGGTGAAAAGGAAATGAACGGATCCACAAGACCGGAACAGTGAGACGAAATCAAGAAAGGAAAAGAAGCCACAGACATGCACCTTGTGGTCACTGTCTCCGTGAAACTGGAGACGGGGAAAATGCAAATCCTGCACATATACACCAACTAAGTATTAATACAAAATACTAAACAATCAATCAATAAAAATGCACATTCACAAACTCAAAGAAAAATCTCGCAAACACACAGAAACCCCTCCTAAAGATACAGATGTTTTTTGGGTTGAGCGGTAAATCAACTCCACCACTACACTATTTGCGTGACGGAGGTGAAGCTGATCCCACATCTGATGGCAAGGGGGAAAATCAAACCGAAAACAAAGGAAAGGCGAAAGAAATAGATATTTAGAGAAGGGAAGGACTATCGACTCCAACGCTGCCCCTGTAAACGCAGGAAGAGGTTTTTTTTCAAATCTTAGGCTATCAGTCCTGGGGAAAGGGGACAAACAAAATCTAATACTCTAGGGAAGGACAGCGACTCCTAACGGCCTGCCCCCTTGCTGCCAGTGTTTCGAGCAAAGAGGAGGTTGGCGGCTATCGGTCGAGGTGGGGAAGGGTCAAAAAAAGAAATCCTACCAAAAAAAAAAAACCCTTAACGGAGTAGAGAACCAAAGAATGTCAAACACCTAAACACTTATAGATAGAAAAAAAAAACAACAAATGCAAATAATATACACAATAAATAATCAATAATTTCTTTTCTTTTTTCTTCCTCTAACCCTTGGGGTACAAATCAAAATCTTTTTATTTTTTTTTTTTTCCTTCCCTCAAACCTTGAGGGTACACATCAAATCTTTTTTTCTCAGGCCCTGGGGCACAAATAGAAATCCTTCCTCTGAAGTAGCAAATAGAAATCTTTCTTCTCTTTTTTTTTTCTAGGGGAAACAAAACGGCAGCTTACGTCGGTGAAACTGGAGTCGGGTCACCACTCGTCACACTGTCACTTTTGCATACCGCATTCTGACGCATTTACTCCTACGCAACGCAATCTTTCCAATCACCAAGGCGCACTACCGAATGTTTTTTTCCCCTCTCCTTTAGGAAAAACACTTTACTAAATCACATCAACAACTTTTAAACAGATTTTACACATGTTCTTTTTTACACTGAGAGATAAATTAATGCACACATGTATCTTCTTTACACTGAGAGATAAATTAATCCAGTCCAGCTTCTATAATGCCATGCCTTACCTTAAGTAGCCCAAAAAAAAAACCAAACCAGGAGAGTAAAATAGCTCTGTACTCACTGTTGCCCTGCCTGCATCATGTAAAAGCAATCATGCTTTCCATTACCACGTCTTCTTAGACATCGGATTGCCCCTCGAATTATCTCATCACTGGAGATATGAAGGTTCCGCCTTCTTCCTCGATTCTTCTGTCCTTGAGAAGGCGAGTTCAAAACTTCTCTCTGGGAGTTGTGTATTGCTGGGGGCTGAAATACCGTGTGTTCCCCACACCATGGCCAATCTTCAACCACCTCACGGGGTGAAAGGTGAGGGTGAAAGGCGAGGGTAATGGGGTGAAGGGTGAAGGGCTGAAACACGAATTAGGTTCGTGTACGTAACCTGCTTTCCAATTCAACATATGAATTCTTTCGTTCTCTTTCTTTAAGTTTTCCCCCTGTAGCTTTCCCCACTTTCTATCGTCACCTGGTAATGGACTGGTAGCAGAGAGGACACGTCCTGACAGGTTCGCTCTTAGGCATCTGCTGGGCTAAACTGATTTCTTTCCCCTCTCCTAGTGAGGCATACTCAGTGTTCAAAAAAACACATGACAGCACCTCTACCTTACCAGCCTTGTTAAACTATCACTCAGTGGTCACTTTTACCAATGTACCCGTTTTTTTTAATGAGTCATATCACAAATTATTTTTGGGGACGCCGCTAATAGTTCAAGCCACATGGTATTCTTCCTTTAGTTGTGGCATGGGATATGGATTCATATCACAAAACTACATGCGATGGAGCGTCAATCCTTGATGTGAGGTCGTCACATGACAAATGTTTTTTTTTTTCAAGCACGCTTTGTTTTGTTTTGTTTTTAATTATCCTGCACATGCAAGGTTTTCAGTAAATTGGCAGCAAAGAAAAAAAATCTTTTGCGGTATTGTCGGTATAATGAAACAAAAATGTTATAAATTTGCCAAAAATACATTGCACACGTAATACGTTCGATATTGAAGGATGTCCAATTCAATATTCATCTCTATTTGTGATATAAAATTTGATATTACATGTATCCACATACCTCTTTGGTTTGTATCGGCTACAACCATATGCTCGAAGAGAAATGTGAGTTTTTAGATGTGTGTGTGTGTGTGGGTGATGTGTGTGTGTGTGTGTGTGTGTGTGTGATCTATCATTACACGATCCATCCCCTTATTAGAACCATCCCACTCCCGTTCTGCCTGACAGATGCCCTCCGTGTGCTCTCTCTCGCCTCGTCTGCTCGCCTCGAGATCCGTAATCTATGCCGCTGTTAGCTCGGAATCCACCCTACCGTCACACACATTCTCTCTCCATCTCGATACTTGTAGCTGATGTGTGCTTTATACTAATGTATATAGAGACATCCGTTAAGTTGTTCATCTCGCATTGCTTGTGTTCCCCAAAACACTTCTATTCCTGTTGTTTCTTTGCCTTGCTGTGAGGTATTTGCTAATGTGTGATCAAGCGTAGGTGTGACGTGTGCGAGTGTGTGACTGTCGCTAGACGGCTCCAGACAATGACACGAACCTCTCCCCTCATGCCTCCTCACAAGCCCTCAAACGACAAGAAGACCCTGCCACATAGCAAAACAGAGCGAGACTATGAATATGTAACCAGACATCAGTTTGCGTAATGCGGTGTGCAAAGAATGCTCTAAACTGATTTGCGTGGCATCGAGAAGCAAAGAAGGCCCGCAATCCATGCGCGCACCGCCCTAGTGGCTCAGATGACTAATCAAAAAGACTAGTACATAACAGGCACTTTCCTAAAACACTCAGAGTTGTAATGTGTGTGTGTGTGGTAGTGCTTGCGGTGTGTTGTGTGTGTAGTGTGTGTGTGTGTGTGTGGTGGTGTGTGTGTGTGTGCGTGTGTGTGTGTGTGTGTGTGTGTTGTGTGTGTGTGTGTGAGAGAGAGAGAGAGAGAGAGACAGACAGACAGACAGACAGACAGACAGAGATAATCGTTACATCCATGGCATCAGTAATGTAGGTGACGTTAATCCAATCATGAGTGTAATGGGATAACGTCTCCACAAAAGTTGCAGGATAGCCGTCACGTTATCATCTGGTTTCAGACTGGCCAGCTGAGCTCCCCGTGTCTCACACTGTTTGTTTGCCTTGTGATGTCCTGTCTCAAACTGCCAAACTGGAAGATAACACTTGCCTCCCACCTCGAATCCTTCCTAGGATAGGATAAATCATAAGAGAACAAAATATAAGAATACAGCACGGATTTGAATAAAAAAAACCAGATACAAATAGGATGCAGCAATTTATGGTATAATTCTCGTAAACAAACGCTTTCATTTAATTTTAGCTCTTCATTTTAGAAATATTTTTAACAGATGTTGCTCCCTAGACGGTTGAGCTCTTTTGGATTTTTAAAGGACATTTCTATACTGTTCGTGATAATCGCTCCTCACGTTGAGCACTGTGGTCCAACAAAAACCAAAAATGGAGGAAATCAACTTAGGCAATCTACTAAAAACATACCATTTTCAAACCCACAAACTTACACCAGAAAACTGATAGAACAAACCGAGAAATTTGTACGCAACATGAGATGGAAGGCGTTCTTCTTCCTAAACCCAAATGCAAAGAATGAAGACAAAACACATATGGCTTCAAATCATGGCGATCACCCCCGACAATAGATGAAATGAAACCTTTTGAAGACAAAATGAAGGGACTGATAGCCAACATTGAATTCAAGAAATCAAATAACAACTTTCAAACATCACTAGCAAATGAAATAAAACAAATCCAAAATGATAAAAAGATATTCGTAAAGGCCGATAAAACCAGCAATTTTTACAAAATGGAACTAAATGAATACTCCCAACTCCTAAACAAAAACATCCAGAAAAATTACAAGAAAGGAAAGCTGATAAAACCACACATAACAACATCCACAATAAAGAAGCTTTCATAACACTCAAAGACCACAAGCCTAACTTCCAAACAACCCAACATGTAGACTAATAAACCCATCCCAAATCCGAACTGGGCAAAATAAGCAAGAGAATTTTGGAAAAGGTTATAGAAAATGTAAAATCAAACACCGAATACAACCTTTGGAAAAACAGCTATGAAGTTATCCAATGGTTTAGGAAACTCAACAAACAGAGAAACACAGTGTTTATCATATTTGACATAGTAGACTCTACCCATCCATAGATGAAGAACTACTCACCAAAGCTTTGAAATTTGCCAACAAACACACGAAAATAACAGAGACAGAAATGGAGATTATTTTCCACACCAAGAAAAACCCTACTCCACAGCAGACATGAAACTTGGATTAAAAAAACGAGCAAAAACTCCACATTTGATGTGAACATGGGATCGTATGATGGCGCCGAAACATGTGAACTAGTCGGGCTATTCATGCTATCCAACATCCAAAAACAACTCGGAAAACAGGTCGGTTTGTACAGAGATGACGGCCTTGCTGCATTAAACAATAATCCAAGGACTATTGAAAACAAGAAAAAAGAATTATGTAAAATCTTCAAAAAACACAACTTAAAAATCACAATAAAACAAATAGAAAAGTAGTGAATTACCTAGACATAACATTAGACCTCAATGACCATGTGTACAAACCATACAAAAAACCCAACGACATACCAATCTACGTAAATATTAAAAGCAACCACCCACCATCTATACTAAAAACAATACCCAATGGTATAAACAAGAGACTATCCAACCTGTCATGCAATGAAAAGGTATTCGATAATGCAGCAACAGAATACCAAGCGACTAGGCAGAGGAGTAGAGAAGGTAAATATCTTCGTTCAAGACCACCCATCTTATTTTGCACGAAAACCCCCCTTTTCACATACAAATCACGTCCTTCTCATGTTACTTTTAGCCAAAATTAACACCTGTTTTTAAACAAAAATTAACACGCAAAACCGCCAAAAATTGACGTAATCGTTACTTTAAAATGGGGGGTTTTCATGCAAAATAAGATGGGTGATCGTGAACGAAGATATTTACATTCTCTCCCTCGGCTAAGTAAAGCCTTTAATCAGCTAGACAGAGCGATCTCACAAGAACGTTTGACCTAGTTTACTGCATTGCTTTGTAGGCCCGAGCGATCTCACAAGAACGTTTGACCTAATTGCCAGCCCTGTAAACTGGGTCAAACGTTCTTGTGAGATTGCTCTGTCTAGGCCGCTGCTGTGTTCCTCTTTTTCCAACCAGGCTTGCAACTGGCTTTGGCAGAGTTACAGCAGTAACTGCTGTAGCCGAGCTTTTATGGCTGTTATTTTAACAATGTTAGTAGGAGAGAGTTTACTGAAGAACAGGCTAGTACTATCCCGATTATAAATGCTTCAAATATACAATGACGGATGTACTACTACTAGCCATTGTTAAAATAACAGCCAAACACAGTAGTTGGTAGGAGCACAGTCAAACACAACCTTCTCGCACGACAGTCAGTGAGAGAATGATGAAATCTACCTCTGCGGCGGCACATGTGCATTGCGACAATAGATTTTTCTGGAATGATGCCCACGATTGCGTCACATATGAGTAACACCACACATGAACATGCGCGACTGAATTGCGCATTGCGACAATAGATTTTTCTGGAATGATTGCACACGATCGCGTCACACATGAGTCACGCCAAAACAACCGTGAGGCGACCCAAGCACAAGCGTGCAGCGGAAGCACTTAGTCAGCTACCTGTTATTAATTTCTCTTCTGATTCTTGCGTAAAACAAGAGGAACGGCTTAGTTAATTATTTTTAATTGTTGTTTATATTCTGGTTTAAAAAATGAAGGCCGAACTAGCTACAGAGCTTATTAATATACTTTACGAGTTGGATTGGGAGAGGGAGGCTGATAAAGATCAGTTAAAGAGCAGGTTTGAAGAATTAATTACAGATCTTTTTGAGCGCATAAATATGCGAGAAAGCGTGAAGCAGGCCATCAGTAAAATACCAGATTCTTGGCCCCAACCGGCTATAAAGTTGTTTGCCATTTTAGTTGATAATATGGCTCCTGAAGATGCTAATCTGACTGTTTCTACTGACTCTGAAGGAGTAGCTATTCGTTTTAATGAAGATCAGGTTTTACGATTAGAAAAGACTATGAATAATAGCTGAATTTACAATTATTTTTTAATTTATTTTAGATTTAAAAATGGCTGTCGAACTCAGTGAATCTGATTTAAAGAATTGTAATGAACTATTTGACGAAACAATGAAAGTATTAAACATTGATTTTAGTGAATTTGGTTTTGAGAATGATGTAAACAATATAATAAAAGATCATAGTGAACTATTTAACGAAGCAATCAAAGTAATGAACATTGACTGTAGTGATTCAGAAAAAGCTAAAATATTAGCAGTGTTATTGTAAGGTTAACGTATCTTGAAGTGTTGCAATGCTTGGGTGAAGAATAAAAGCGCGTTTAACTTACTTTTATATACATTTATTTTTTTAATTTACGTAAATATTGTGGCTTTAAAAATGACGGCCACAAGTAAATTCGAGGATAGAAAACTATATACGATGGAAGAAATATTTGGTAGTGACAAACAATTAAGCAATACGTTTAGTGAAGTAGACATGGACATCATTACCCCTACAAACGTTCATGAAAGCGTGACACATGCTATCTCTAAAATCCCAGAGTTTCTTCAGATGGAGCCGCCAGTAAAAGTGTTGTTGGCTGTTCTGATTGATTATATAACAACTGATGATAGTAACATGCAAGTCTGGGTTTCAACAAGGCAGAAAGAAGTTCTCAGCTATCGCGACTTTTAACTCTGACTGGGCTGATTACATGCTTACACAGTTTAACCATGCAAGTGAGGAGGCTCAGCTAAGGGGGTCTGGTTGGTCTGAAGGAACAGTCCTTGAAATCAGATTGAGGCAAACAAAGTTCTGTCCTATAGTTGGCAATTCTTACCTTCCTCTTCCAAGAGAGTTAGAGTTAAAACGAGCAGTCTTAAACATACATAATTCTGACAGCATGTGTTTTTATGTGGTGTGTTTTAGCGCATTTATATCCTGTTAAAAATCATGCAAACAGAGTATCTAATTATGAACAATATAAGCAAGAGCTGAACTTTGATAACATAACCTTTCCAGTAAGTATAGAAAGCATATCTCAGTTTGAAGAGCAAAACAAACCGATCACTGTAAACGTATACACATGGTCTGTAGTAGACAATCTAGTGCCTCTAAGGATTTCTCCAAACGCTCCTACTTTAGGCGAACCACTTAACAAACATGTAGACTTGATCCTGTTTGCAGATAGTACAAAGAGTCATTGTGTATTAATCAGAACAATAAGCAGACTTATGGCTTTTACATCAAAGGATCATGCTAAACAAGGCTTTGTAGAAGGTGTTTGGTCAGAATCCCTACTATAGAAGCAGCTTCCAGCCATAAGAAACATTGTAAAAGTTTTGTAGACTGTGAAACCGAACTCCTCACACCTAAACCAGGGTCTAAAGTTTTTTTGTTTTTTTTTATTGAACAATTTTTCATTTTTTGCAAGACATACACAACTTCATACAGAGACATATGCATTTTCTTCATAAGTTGTAAATGGGGAGGGAAAGAAAGCAACAACAACAAAAAAACAAAAAAAAAACCCACCCATCCTTCCCCCCCCCCTATATATATCTGTATTCACATATACACATGGTAAATGACAGCACTCTCAAATATTACACACTTTCCCCTCCCTCCCTCCCATCTCTGTGTGGGGTATAATTCTGCCATATTTACAAGAATAAATGAAACGAGAATGAGAAAATCAAACTAAGTATAGATACAGTTTGTACTTTACATCAGTGTCAACATACATCATACTGCACACACTGTACAGTTATAGGCAACATGTGCACACACTTTAGTATTTGGGAGTGAGGTCCGAAAGCCATGGGAAACAAACAATTGCCTTATACAATAGACAATACATGTGCATACAAGACTGAAGAACAATTGGTGATACTCGTGTAATAAAATAGATATTTGTGGAATGGGAGAAAGAAGGCAATCAAGGAATTACTGTAAGATACAGGGACCAGGTTTCTTCAAACTGTCTTGCATTACAATTTATAACAGCTGAATATTTTTCAATATTTTATCTATTTTTCAAAGTTGCAACAAAAGCCAACAAAGCAGGATGGACATCTCGAAGTTTACATGTATAAATGTAGAATTTAGCTAACAGAAGAATGAGATCCATTACTTTATCTGTCCTTGTATCCACCTTGACCCCAAATAGAACAAATTCCTTGTTTATGTTTATATTATGACAAAGTTGCATTTATCTTTGAACATATTTTCAAAATCATTCCAAAAAATTTTAACAACAATACAGTCATGCATCATGTGAGAATGGTTTGTTCTTCTTGATTACAAAAGTTACAAATAGGAGTATCAGAGATTTTACACATAAATAAGTATCTTTGAGTTGGGAGCAGCCTGTGTAGAAGTCTAGTCTGAAACCATCTCAGTTGGACATCTGTTGTGGTTTTAAAGCAGTGAGAAAAGATCAGTTTCCAGTTTAGATTCTCAAAAAGATTATTCCATTTAGTGACACAGGTAGGCATAGCATTGTTATCATTCAAAATATTTTGTACACATTTATTGCCTTTTCTGATTAAAAAACCATACTTTCTGATCGAGCAATTTATATCTGTTGGTAAAGACAACATTTACTTTCCTGCCGTAAGAACGAACAGCACTGAGAATACCTTCATACAAAAGAAAATTAGTTCTGATTCCTGTAAAAACTTGTCAAAAACTCTCTGTATGACATGAAATTGCCATCCTCATTCATTAATTGCTTTACAAAAAAGATATTGTAGTTATACCATTCTTGCACAAATATAACTTTTTTATTTCTTATAATATTCACATTGTAATGGATATATTCTGACATAAAATCATGAACAGAGGAAGGCTTACATTTCAAACACAGTTTTTTATAATGTCTCAAAACATCCTTCCAAAATGGATTCTGAACATTCTGCATAACAATGTTTACATATTCTGCTCCCAAATACCGCACATCATTGAACATAGGATACATATTTAGAGTAAACATTTTCCAATCACCATCATCACAAAAGAGTCTTCGTAACCAACTGATTTTCATGGAAGACATAAAATTTCTAACGTTAAGCATTTTTAAGCCACCAGCACTGTATTCTTTTTCAATTACTGACTTTTTAATTTACTCCTCTTCCCATTCCATAGAAAGGTATATAGTTCCCTTTCTAAGGATGTAATGAAATCATCCGGGGGGTCCGGCAGGTTGATCAGGAGATGGACAATTTTTGAAAATACTAAAGTCTTGATAGCTGTTATTTTGCCAAAAGGGGTGATTTGCCGTTTCTTCCATGATGTTAGAATTCTTCTTATTTCCAAGAGTTTATCTTCATAATTGATACGTACAATGCTATCTGTGTTAGTAGAAAATTTGAAACCAAGAATTTTAAAAGTACCTGGATCCCACACAAAATTTTTGTCCCTCATATATTGAATGCCACAGTTTCTCCCACTTCCTATCCAGATAATCTGAGTTTGTCAAAGTTTATTTTTAGACCCGAGATGTGTGAGAATTTTGTGAGCACACTTACAGTTTCATTAAATGATCTTTCAGAACCATCAAGGTATAAGGTTGTATCATCAGCGAACTGTGACAGTAAATTTTCTTTCTCTTTTATTTTGATACCTTTAATATTTTCATTTTTACGGATCAAGAGTGATAAAATTTCTGCACATATTAAGTATAAATAGGGCGAAGACGGATCTCCCTGTCTGACCCCCCTTTCGATCTTAAACCAGGGTGAATACTGACCATTCACCGAAACACAAGTGGTTATATTGCAATAAAAGGTTTTTATCCACTGTATCATATCCGAACCAAAGTTTAAAAAAAAGTAAACATTTCAAAAAGAAAGGACCAGGAAACACTGTCAAACGCCTTTTCAAAATCAATAGATAATAGCATTCCCGGAATATTTTCTTTTTCCACGTATAATAAGGTATCATAAAGCAACGGATGTTTTTCCCCAATAAAACGTCCTTTTAGAAAACCTTTCTGACACTCATAAATAATATTTGGTAGAACATCTTTTAGCCGGTTAGCAATACACGCTGAGGCAATCTTATAGGTAGTGTTTAAAAGGGAGATAGGTCGCCAGTTTTTGATGAATCTCTTTGATTTCGCTTCCTTGGAATGCAGGTGATGGAACCCAGGGTCTAAAGTTAGTTTTAAGAATGTACGCAAAATGCAGATGAGCCCGTACGTGGTTTATGCTGACTTTGAATCGCTCTTGCCGCAGTACTACGGTCCACACCAAGAACAAAAAACAACCTTATTAACCTACCATCAGATCTGTTCTTATGCGTTTATTGTTGTTAGGTCAGATGGGGCACACACACACCAGAGATTAACAGAGGTCCCAATGCAGCTAGTAGATTTTTAGAGCAGATGAAACAACTTTGCAATTACTACTCCAACCAACTAATCTTTCAGACATTGTTTGACTCCTGAAGACCAAGAACGTTATGACTCATCTACACACTGCTGGATTTGTGGCTTTGAGCTAACACCTAACAGTAAAGACGTGACAGTAAGAGACCACGATCACATTACTGAAAAGTTCAGAGGGGCCGCGCACAACAATTGTAATCTTCAGCTTAGTTGACCCCAAAAAATGGAAACTGCCTATCTTCTTCATGACTTACGAGGCTACGATTTCATTTTTATCAA